>JAFNIE010000827.1:0-23770 GCA_027742785.1 Vigna reflexopilosa | reverse complement strand
ATCCCTCAGTAGATGCATATTTTTATCACCAACACCCATCAGTAGGTGTATACAAACATAGTATCCTTCAGTATATACTCTTCCACTAACATCCATCAGTAGATGCAAATCCTTTTCATCAACACTCATTAGTAAGTGTCTCATAGCATAGTATCCTTTAGTAGATACTTAACCACCTAGCATCCACCAGTAGATGTTGTGCTTCTTCTCTTGATGATCTTGTGCTCCTAATACAAATTTTCGAAGTTGATCCTGCAAACACTAAAGAACACTGCACTAGAGCACCCAATTAGCACAAACAGATAAAAAAGAAAAAAAATGAAGACATAGAAAGATAAAAAGGATAAAAAAGATAAAAATATAGAAAGATAGATAAAAAAATAGAAAGATAGAAAGAAAAAATAAAAAGAGAGAAGAAAGATAGATGGATAAAAAGATAGAAGGATAGAAAGATAGAAAGAAAAAATAAATAAAAAAATCAAAAGATAAAAAGATAAAAAAATAAAAATAAAAAATAAACAGAAAAAATAAAAAGATAAAAAAAATAAAAAGATAAAAAGAGAAAAAGATCAAAAGATAGAAAGAAAAAATAAAAAGAGAAAAAAATAAAAAGATAAAAGGATGAAAAGATAGAAAGATATAAAAAAATAAAAAGATATAAAGAAGAAAAAATAAAAATATAATAAGATAGAAAAATGACAAGATAGAAAGATGAAAAGATAAAAAGATAAAATTGAAGAATGAAAAGATAGAAAGATATAAAGAAATAAAAAGATAAAAATTAAAGATAAAGTATAATCGGTTAAGAATCACACAAATAGAATAGTTATACCACGACTCCCCGACAACGGCGCCAAAAACTGGAGGAACAAATTTTCAATCCCCAAAAACGGAGTCAGAAACTTGTTAACCCTCGTCAAGTGTAACCGAATCGTATCAAGTAATAAAAAATGGTAAGACCAAGTATCGTTTCCCAAGAGACTCACGACACTAAACATTTATGTGATTACTTAAATAATTAAGACTCTAAAGAAAATATTTTGGGGTTTTTGAATGTAAATCCAACAAAATAAACATGAATGCAATTTGATCAATTGAGGTTAAACACAAGAAAGAATGGATGAAGTTGATGATATTGTTGTTGGGTTTAGATTTCACCTAATTTCATCTCATGCATTTATGAATTCGTCTTTCTATTCATTAACACCTAATTTCATCTCATGCATTTATGAATTCGTCTTTCTATTCATTAATGTTAATGCCACTCTCTAAATTACCTTAAACCCGATGTCTTGGTGAAGAAAGCCTAATCATAATCACTAGTTTACAATGTCTTGTCTCCCTAGCAATTAATCATGCATTATAGTGAACAAAAGCTTAAAGACAACCAACTATCATACTCCTATGTCTAGGTTTGTAATATATTGTTGGGAGAATTCCCCAGATCGTGATTTTTAAGACATCTCTCAATAACAATCCTAGGGAGAGAAGAGGACAGCTGTCACATCCCCCAAATCGTCCAACCCTAGAAGTACGAAATCTCGTGATACTTACAAATCATAAGATTTATGCCAAACATGAAGAAAACATCACAAGCATTTGATAAAAGAAGAATATCTCTAACAAAAAGAAAGCATGTATCTTTAAAAGATCTTGAAGAACAAATTCAATACACGAGAGTTTAAGAATGTTACATCTTTCCCAACAACAATAAGGTTTAGCCCTCTATCGTCATGGAAGAACTAGATGAATAATGGAATGAAAGAATGAAAGAGAGAGAAAAACCCGAGAAAGAGAAGAGAAGAGCCGTCACCATCCCCAAATCTACCCCCAAGGGGTGAAAAGTGTGTTTCTATGCTTAAGCCATCAAAAGATACAATCCCTAGGACGTGCAAGTCCTTAAATAGAACATAAAAATAACAGGAACCAGGTCCAAGCCCATAAAAATTAAAGAAAAGTTGACCAAGGCCCATAAAAACGCCGCTCAGCGGTATTTACCGCTCAACGGTAAGTGCGGGTCTTCAATTTTGCACCTCAACTGCTGTTTTTGCCCTTCAACGGTGATTTCGGCTCCTGAAAACTGGCGCTCTGCGAAAATTACAGCTCAGCGCAACTCGGCGCAACTTTTTCTGCACTCTGATTAACTTTTCTTCATTCTGGTTGACGAGTTGACTTTTCTGGTTGACTAGTTGACTTTTCTGGTTGAGTGGTTGACTTTTTTGATTTCTGGTTGACTTTTCTACATTTCAACCATTCGGTACTTTAACTCTTCTTTCAAATCATTCCAATAACCTACCAAATTAAGGGAATCTAGCACAAAACAATTAAATTCACCTTCAACTCTCTTATTCACTAAACTAAAGCACAAGGGGTGTTTTTAATATCAAAATTAAGTATAAAAATAACGGTTTTTCAACCGTTATCAGATATAAAGAGTGCATTCCAACCACCAAATCCACTAAAATGAAAATTTTCTTGCACAAAGCTTTTTACAGTAGCCTTTTCGTGATATAAAGAGTGCATTCCAACCATCAAACCCCAAAAACCAACACTTTCAAAATTTCCCAAAACTTGCCACCATGCACCACAAACTTAGCCAAGTTTCACCACCAAACATGGCTAGCTTCAAAACTCACTAAAATGGAAAATTTCTTGCACCAAGATTTTTACAATAGCCTTTTGGTCATATAAAGAGTGCATTCCACCGATCAAAACCCAAAAACCAAGACTTTGAAAACTTCCCGAAACTTGTCACCAAGCACAAACTTAGCCAAGTTTCACCACCAAACTTGGCTAGCTTCAAAACCCCCAAAATGAAAAATTTAATGCACCAAGATTTTTACAGTAGCCATTTGATGATATAAAGAGTGTATTCCAACCATCGAACCCCAAAAACAACCACTTTGAAAATTTCCCCACACTTGGCACCAAGCACCAACTTAGCCAGCCAACTTTCACCACCAAACTTGGCTCGCTTCAAAACCCACCAAAATGAAAAATTTCTTGAACAAAGATTTTTACAGTAGCCTTTCGGTGATATAAAGAGTGCATTCCAACCATCTAACCCCAAAAACCAAGACTTTGAAAATTTCCCAAAATTTGGCACCAGGCACCAAGTCAACCAACTTTCACCACCAAAGTTGGCTAGTTTCAAAAGATTTTTACAGTAGTCTTTTGGTGATATAAAGAGTGCATTCCAACCATCAAACCCCAAAAACAGACACTTTGAAAATTTCCCAAAACTTGGCACCATGCACCACAAACTTAGCCAACTTTCACCACCAAACTTGGCTAGCTTCAAAACCCACCAAAATGAAAACTTTCTTGCACCCAGATTTTTACAGTAGCCTTTTGGTGATATAAAGAGTGCATTCCAACAATCAAACCCCAAAAACAAAGACTCTGAAAATTTCCCAAAACTTGCCACCAAGCACCAACTTAGCCAAGTTTCACCACCAAATTTGGCTAGCTTTAAAACCAATCAATACGTAATATTTCTTGCACCAAGATTTTTACAGTAGTCTTTTGGTGGTATAAAGAGTGTATTCCTACCATCAAACCCAAAAAACCAACGGTTTGAAAATTTCCCAAAACTTGGCACCAAGCACCACCAACTTAGCCAACTTTCACCACCTAACTTGGCAAGCTTAAAAACCCACAAAATGGAAAATTTCTTGCACCAAGATTTTTACAGTAACCTTTTTGTGATATAAAGAGGGCATTCCAACCATCAATCCACAAAAACAAAGACTTTGAAAATTTCCCAAAGCTGGGCACCAAGCACCAACTTAGCAAAGTTTCACCACCATACTTGGCTAGCCTAAAAACCCATAAAAATGGAAAATTTCTTGCACCAAGATTTTTACAGTAGCCTTTTGGTTATATAAAGAGTGTATTCCAACCATCAAACCCAAAAAACCAGCAATTTGAAAATTGTCCAAAACTTGGCACCAAACACCAACTTAACTAAGTTTAACCACCAAACTTGGCTAGCTTCAAAACCCACCAAAATGAAACATTTCTTGCACCAAGATTTTTACAGTAGCCTTTGGGTGATATAAAGAGTACATTCCAACCATCAACCCCAAAAACCAACACTTTGAAAATTTCCCAAAATTTGCCACTATGCACCACAAACTTAGCCAACTTTCACCACCAAACTTGGCTAGCTTCAAAACCCACCAAAATTAAAAATTTCTTGCACCAAGATTTTTACAATAGCCTTTTGGTGATATAAATAGTGTATTCCAACGATCAAACCCCAAAAACCAACACTTTGAAAATTTTCCAAAACTTGGCTCCAAACACCAACTTCGCCAACTTTCACCACAAAACTTGGCTAGCTTCAAAACCCACTAAAATGAAAAATTTGTTGCAACAAGTTTTTACAGTAGCGTTTGGGTGATATAAGGAGTGCATTCCAACAATCAAACCCCAAAAACCAACACTTTGAAAATTTCCCA
Source organism: Vigna reflexopilosa (assembly GCA_027742785.1). Taxonomy (NCBI): domain Eukaryota; kingdom Viridiplantae; phylum Streptophyta; class Magnoliopsida; order Fabales; family Fabaceae; genus Vigna; species Vigna reflexopilosa. Next base: position 19,307 of record JAFNIE010000827.1, on the reverse strand, counting down.
AAACTTCTCACAATGCACCACAAACTTTGCCAAGTTTCACCATCATACTTGGCTAGCTTCAAAACCAACCAAAATGAAAATTTTCTAGCACCATGATTTTAATAGAGGCCTTTTGGTGATATAAAGAGTGAATTCCAACCATCAAACCCCAAAAACCAACACTTTGAAAATTTCCCAAAACTTGCCACCATGCACCAAAAACTTAGGCAAGTTTCACCACCAAACTTGGCTATCTTCAAAACCCACCGAAGTGAAAACTTTCTTGCACCAAGATTTTTACAGTAGCCTTTTGGTGATATAAAGAGAGCATTCCAACCATCAAACCCCAAAAACCATGACTTTGAAAGTTTCCCAAAACATGCTTCCAAGCACCAAGTTAGCCAACTTTCACCACGAAACTTGGCTAACTTCAAAACCCACCAAACTGACAAATTTCTTGCACCAAAATTTTTGCAGTAGGCTTTTGGTGATATAAAGAGTGCGTTCCAACCATCAAACCCCAAAAACCAGCACTTTGGAAATTTCCCAAAACTTGCCACCATGCACCACAAACTTAGCCAAGTTTCACCACCAAACTTAGCTACCTTGAAAACCCACCAAAATGAAAAATTTCTTAGACCAAGATTTTTACAGTAGCCTTTTGGTTATATAAAGAGTGCATTCCAACCATCAAACCCCAAAACCCAAGTCTTTGAAAATTTCCAAAACTTGCCACCAAGCAGCAACTTAGCCAACTTTCAGCACCAAACTTGGGTAGCTTCAAAATCCCCCAAAATGAAAAATTTCTTGCACCAAGATTTTTACAATAGCCTTTTGGTGATATAAAAAGTACATTCCAACCAACAAACCCCAAAAACCAACACTTTGAAAATTTCCCAACACTTGCCACCATGCACACAAATTTAGCCAAGTTTCACCACTAAACTTAGCTAGCTTTAAAACCCACCAAAATGAAAAATTTCTTGCACCAAGATTTTTACAGTAGCTTTTTGATCATATAAAGAGTGCATTCCAACCATCAAATCCCAAAAACCAAGACTTTGAATATTTCCCAAAACTCTCCACCAAGGACCAACTTAGCCAAGTTTCACAACCAAACTTGGGTAGCTTCAAAATCCACCAAAATGAAAAATTTCTTGCACCAAGATTTTTACAGTAGGCTTTTGGTGATATAAAGAGTGCGTTCCAACCATCAAACCCTAAAAACCAGCACTTTGAAAATTTCCCAAAACTCCACCATGCACCACAAACTTAGCCAAGTTTCACCACCAAACTTAGCTACCTTGAAAACCCACAAAAATGAAAAATTTCTTAGACCAAGATTTTTACAGTAGCCTTTTGGTGATATAAAGAGCGCATTCCAACAATCAAACTCCAGAAACCATGACTTTGAAAACTTCCCAAAAATTGGCACCAAGCACTAACTTACCCAACTTTCACCACCAAACTTGTCTAGCTTCAAAACCCACCAAAATTAAAAATTTCTTGCACCAAGATTTTTATAGTAGCCTTTTTGTGATATAAAGAGTGCATTCCAACCATCAAACCCCAAAGATCAACACTTTGAAAATTTCCCAAAACTTGCCACCATGCACCACAAACTTAGCCACCTTTCACCACTAAACCTAGCCAGCTTCAAAACATACTAAAATTAAAAATTTCTTCCACCAAGATTTCTACAATAGCCTTTTGGTGATATAAAGAGTGCATTCCAGCCATCAAACCCCAAAAATGAACACTTTGAAAATTTCCCAAAACTTGTCACCATGCACCACAAACTTAGCCAACTTTCACCACTAAACTTGACTTGCTTCAAAACCCACCAAAATGAAAAATTTATTGCACAAGGATTTTCACAGTAGCCTTTTGGTGATATAAAGAGTGCATTCCAACGATAAACCCCGAAAACGAAAACTTTGAAAATTTCCCAAAACTTGCCGCAATGCACCACAAACTTAGCCAAGTTTTATCCCTAAACTTCCCTAGCTTGACGACCCACCAAACTAAAAAACTTTTTGCAGAAAGAATTTTATAGTAGCCTTTTGGTGATATAAAGAGTGCATTCCAACCATCAAACACCAAAAACCAACACTTTCAAATTTTCCCAAAACATGGCACCATGCACCACCAACTTAGCCAACTTTCACCACCAAACTTGGCTAGCTTCAAAGCCCACCAAAATGAAAAATTTCTTGCACCAAGAATTTTACAGTAGCCTTTTGGTGATATAAAGAGGCCATTCCAACCATCAAACCCCAAAAACAAACACTTTCAAAATTTCCCGAAACTTGGCAGCAAGCACCAACTTAGCCAACTTTCACCACCAAACTTGGCTAGCTTCAAAACCCACCGAAATGAAAAATTTCTTGCACCAAGATTTTTACAGTAGCCTTTTGGTGATATAAAGTGGCCATTCCAACCATTAAACCCCAAAAACAAACACTTTCAAAATTTTCCAAAACTTGCCCCCAAGCACCAACTTAGCCAACTTTCACCATCAAACTTGGCTAGCTTCAAAACCCACCAAAATGAAAAATTTCATGCACCAAGATTTTTACAGTAGCAATTTGGTGATATAAAGAGGTCATTCCAACCATCAAACCCCAAAAAACCAACACTTTGAAAATTTCCCAAAACTTAGCACCATGCACCACAAACTTAGCCAACTTTCACCACCAAACTTGGCTAGCTTCAAAACCCACCAAAATGAAAAATTTCTTGCACCAAGATTTTTACAATAGCCTTTTGGTCATATAAAGAGACCATTCCAACCATCAAACCGCAAAAATCAACACTTTCAAAATTTCCCAAAACCTGGTGATGACAAATTTATGAACACCGAAAAACGGCGCCACAAACTTGTTGGACAATCGGCAAGTGTGACCAAATCGTATCAAGTAATAAACAAGGTAAGACCAAGTATCGTTTTCCCAAAGGACTCACGGCCTAGTTTAGCTATGTGATTTGTTGATTATTTAAGACTTAAGAACAAATTGATTGTAGGTTTCAATGCAAAAGACATTAATTAAATATGTATGCATGAATTTGATCAATGGAGAAAAACATAATACAAACACTTCAATGAATTAGATGGATGAGTATGTTGTTGGGGTTATTAATTTCATCTTATCCACTCTCATGTACTTTTAGGAATTCATCATTCTTATCATCAATGCTAATGTCACTCTCTAAATCACCTAGCTAAAGATGAAAGAAAGCAAATATCTTAATATAAGACATTAAATCAAATTCCATATATGAGAGTTTCACAAGGCTACATTGATTCCCCAACAACAATACAAGGTTTAGTTCACCATATTCATGGTGAAACTAGATGAACAATAATGAAAGAATGAAAGATAGAACCCTAGAAAGAGGAGGAGGCAGCCTGAGCATCCAAGATCTTCCTTCAAGGGGTGGAAACAAGAGTGTTTGCTTCGTCTTTGCCAAAGATACAAACCCTAGGACGTGCAAGTCCTTAAATAGGGCATAAAAATAATATAAAACAAGTCCAAGCCCATAAAAACAAAAGAAAACCGGTCCAAGCCCACATAGAATGGCGCTCAGCGGTATTTTACCGCTGAGCGGTAATACCGCATGATCCATTTTGCCCCCAACTGTTGTTTTTGCCCCTCAGCGGTGATTTTGGCACCTGAAAAGTGCCGCTCAGCGGTATTTTACCGCTCAGCGCCACTCGGTCACACTTTTTCTGCGTTCTGGTTGATTTTTCAGCATTCTGGTTTACTGGTTGACTTTTCTGGTTGACTGGTTGACTTTTTTTGTTGACTGGTTGACTTTTCTGGTTTCTTGTTGACTTTTCAGCACTCCAATAATTCGGTACTTCAATTCTTCTTTCAAATCATTCAATTAGCCTACAAAATCAAGGAAATCTTGCACAAATCCATTAAATTCACTTTCAACTCTCTTATTCACAAAACTAAAGCAAAAATATGAGTTCAAGCTAGTTTCTAAGTCTTAAAGGTTGCTTTTAGTATCAATTTTAAGCATAAAAATAATGGTTTTTCAACCGTTATCACAACCCCAAACTTAAAACTTTGCTTGTCCTCAAGCAAACAAGATGTAACTCAATCTTCCATCAATCCATATAATGGTTCACCACATTCAAAAATCCTTCTTTCAAGACAAGTAAATACTCAATTTAGCTCATTGCAAAGATTTCAATCAAGACATGCACATGCTTTAGTGTTCACACAATCACATACTATCCAACAAATGCTACTTTTCATGAATGATCAATCAACTAAGCAAAGATGTTCTTATATGTTCATGGAATCTTTCCTCACTAGACAAAGTGTTTCACTCAAACACACAAGTGTATAAGAGGTATTCACTCATTCACTCTACTATCACAATGTCACATGAATCAACTTTGCCTTTCATTTAACCATAATAAAAAACACTTACAAGCAAGCATCATCACAAGGACTTTTCTACGGCTTATAACGTGGCTGGGCTAACAAGAAAATTGGTTTTTCTAGATCACAAAACCCTTGAGTTAAGAGAAACATATAAACACTATCATTCTTATTTATTCCCAACTTTCTTTTGCATTGAGCTTTGCTTTTTCTTTTCTTTTCTTTCTCTTTTTCTTTTTCTTTTCACATACTTAATTATTAGCTCTTAGCTCAATGCTTTCAATTTCCCTTTCTATTTTCCAACAACCCCAAACTTGAACATTTGTCAATACCACAAAATATTTTCTACTTAAATCAAGGTAAAGCTTTTCAACAAGGGTTTCCAAATCATGTTCAAGGCTAAGGGTTCAAAGGATAGAACACATAGTGTTCTCTTTTAGTGGCTAATCATGAAATTGGCTAATATAAGGGTTACCAACAAATGGCCTTGATCATATGATGCAAACAAGTAAGTAATTCAATCATAGAAAACCTGGGCAAAGTCATTCATGCTTTCACAGTAATAGTATTCAACAATAACAACTCTAGAGCTCAAAACCTCACATATAAGCTCATTCACATTCCACATATAACATCCTGCTTAGAATGATAATCACAATCACAATATCATGCATTTGTTCACAATGCTTGTGAACCACCTGTATAAGCATATAATGTGCACATTCTCAACATCAATCAATATTAAAGCATCATCAGGCATTACTTATCAAACAACAATCATAAGCAAACCATCATAACAGACAAAATTTCCAATTGAGTACATCAAACCCTATTCTACAAACATAAGTGATTGATAAAACAAATCCTACTCTAGTGCTTTGAAAAACTCAGCCCCATCAATGATGCTCTCTCCCAACCCCAAAGTTAGATGGAAAACTAGTGAGAAAGTGAGTGGAAGGGATATTTTCTAAAGAGGAATGAGTTCTCAGATCACTCAAACATTCAATCCCTATCATGAAACTAAAGCAGAATCAAAACAAACAATACAGATAAAATCAATCAACTGGGTTGCCTCCCAGGTAGCACTTGTTTAACGTCACGAGCCTGACCCAAAATCCTCCAGCACCCTTCAGTAGATGCAAATCTTTCTTACCAACACTCATCAGTAGGTGTATACAAAGATAGTATCCTTTAGTAGATACTCTTCTGCCTAACATCCATCAGTAGATGTAAGCCCTGTAACAAACTTATAACAAAAACAAAAATACCCAAAAGTTCAAAATTACATCACCAAACCAAAAATTAAGAGTTTTTAAATCACTAGGTTGCCTCCCAGCAAGCGCTCTTTTAACGTCACTAGCTTGACCCAATAAAGCTTCAAGTTCCATCTTCTTTTTCTTCTTCTTTCTACTGAAGTTCTTCAGAAATTTGATCAAACCAGGAACCTGTTGCAATGTCTCAATCATAGGAACTTTAATCTCCAATTTCTTGAAGATTTCCATGAAGCACTTAAATTTCTTTTCCTTCCTATGATATTTCTTTGGATGACGAAAGGGTTTTTCATATGATTCTCTCTATCTTCCTTTCGTCCTCTTTCTCTTTTTTCTCACTTTCTTTTTCCTCTTTTTCTTTTCTCTTATTTTTTTCTTCCCTTCTCTTTTTCTTCTCAACTTCTTTATTTTCACACAAATTTTCTTTCTCTCTTCTCTCTCAACCACTTCTGTTTCTTTTTCTTCATCTTTATCTTTCTATCTCAACTCTTCTTTTCTTTTCTCTCTATCTTTTCCTCATCTCTCCCTATTTTTTTCTCATAAAAAATCTTGTCACTTTCAATGGCCATGGCTTCACCTTCCTCCTTAGGGTTAACTTCAGTATTAACCTTAAAATCGTTCAATCTCTGACTAATGTAACGAAGGTTCATCTCCATCCTTTTAAATGATGCTTCAATGTTTTTCTGAGTGGAACTGGACACCTGCAAAAACTGTTAAAGTGCGTCCTCCAATTTTGGCATTCTTACCGATAGAGAGGGTTGTTATTGCCATTGTTGTGGTGGCGGCCTATCAAATTCTTCGACAGCTTGAGTGTTTTTGTCATGACAATTAGATATCGGTATGTACTATTGAAGTGCGTCCTCCAACGTTATCCTTTTTGCCGATAGAGAGGGTTTTTGCTGCCATTGTTGTGGTGGTAGATTCTTAAATTGTTCGACAGCTTGCCAAAATTGACTGTTATTCATGTTTGAGTGAGGTTCCCACCAATGGTTGAAATTTCCTTAGTAGAATTGAGTGCCCATATAGTTAGATTCTTGATCAAATTGCATCCTGCAGACATTAGGCACAAAACCCTAAAAACAATTGTTAGCACAAAAAGATATAAAAGAAGATATAAGATCAGAGATAAGTAGATAAAAACAGAAAAAAATAAAAACAGAAAATAAAACAGAAAAATAAAATAAAACAAAATAAAATAAAAATAAAAATATAATAAAATAAAATAAAATAAAATAAAATAAAAACAGAAATTCAAAATTCAAAATTCAAGTCAAAGATAATCAATAATCACACAAATGAACTAGTTAAACCACGAGTCCCCGGCAACAGCGCCAAAAACTTGATGACAAATTTATGAACACCGAAAAACGGCGCCACAAACTTGTTGGACAATCGGCAAGTGTGACCGAATCGTATCAAGTAATAAACAAGGTAAGACCAAGTATCGTTTTCCCAAAGGACTCACGGCCTAGTTTAGCTATGTGATTTGTTGATTATTTAAGACTTAAGAACAAATTGATTGTAGGTTTCAATGCAAAAGACACTAATTAAATATGTATGCATGAATTTGATCAATGGAGAAAAACATAATACAAACACTTCAATGAATTAGATGGATGAGTATGTTGTTGGGGTTATTAATTTCATCTTATCCACTCTCATATACTTTTAGGAATTCATCATTCTTATCATCAATGCTAATGCCACTCTCTAAATCACCTTGCAAGAAGGCCTATCCCTAATTACGAGTTCATACAATTCCTAGCATTCCTAGTAATTAGTTCTTAAAGTGCAGGAGCTTAAAGGCAACCAATATGCTATTGGGAGAAATTCCCCGGATCTAGACTTCCCCGTACGTTCCCGTATCGACAAAATCAATAATCATGGCAATGAATGAGTTAAACAAAGCAAGCAATAAGCAAAGAGGAAAAACCCTAGCTAAAGATGAAAGAAAGCATATATCTTAATATAAGACATTAAATCAAATTCCATATATGAGAGTTTCACAAGACTACATTGATTCCCCAACAACAATACAAGGTTTAATTCACCATATTCATGGTGAAACTAGATGAACAATAATGAAAGAATGAAAGATAGAACCCTAGAAAGAGGAGGCGGTAGCCTGAGCATCCAAGATCTTCCTTCAAGGGGTGGAAAAGAGAGTGTTTGCTTCGTCTTTGCCAAAGATACAAACCCTAGGACGTGCAAGTCCTTAAATAGGGCACAAAATAACATAAAACAAGTCCAAGCCCATAAAAACAAAAGAAAATCGGTCCAAGCCCACTTAGAATGGCGCTCAGCGGTATTTTACCGTTGAGCGATAATACCGCATGATCCATTTTGCCCCCAGTTGCTGTTTTTGCCCCTCAGCGGTGATTTTGGCACCTGAAAACTGCCACTCAGCGGTATTGTACCGCTCAGCGCCACTCGGTCACACTTTTTCTGTGTTCTGATTGATTTTTCAGCATTCTGGTTGACTGGTTAACTTTTTTGGTTGACTGGTTGACTTTTTTGGTCGACTGGTTGACTTTTCTGGTTTCTAATTGACTTTCCAGCACTCCAATCATTCGATACTTCAATTCTTCTTTCAAATCATTCAATTAGCCTACAAAATCAAGGGAATCCTGCACAAATCCATTAAATTCACTTTCAACTCTCTTAATCACAAAACTAAAGCAAAAATATGAGTTCAAGCTAGTTTCTAAGTCTTAATGGTTGCTTTTAGTATCAATTTTAAGCATAAAAATAACGGTTTTTCAACCGTTATCACCTGGCACCATGCACCACAAACTTAGCCAACTTTCACCACCAAACATGGCTAGCTTCAAAACCCACCAAAATGAAAAATTTCTTGCACCAAGACTTTTACAGTAGCCTTTTGATCATATAAAGAGGCCATTCCCACCATCAAACCCCAAAAACAACCACTTTTTCCGAAAACTTCGCACCAAGCACCAACTTAGCCAACTTTCACCACCAAACTTGGCTAGCTTCAAAATCCACCAAAATGAAAAATTTCTTGCACCAAGATTTTTACAGTAGCCTTTTTTTCATATAAAGAAGCCATTCCAACCATCAAACCCCAAAAACCAACACTTTCAAAATTTCCCAAAACTTGGCACCAAGCACCAACTTTGCCAACTTTCACCACCAAACTTGGCTAGCTTAAAAACCCACCAAAATGAAAACTTTCTTGCACCAAGATTTTTACAGTAGCCTTTTGGTCATATAAAGAGGCCATTCCAGCCATCAAAACCATAAAACCACCACTTTCAAAATTTCCCAAAATATGGCACCAAGCACCAACTTAGCTAACTTTCACCACCAAATTGGCTAGCTTCAAAACCCACCAAAATGAAAAATTTCTTGCACCAAGCTTTTTACAGTAGCCTTTTAGTGATATAAAGCGGCCATTCCAACCATCAAACCCCAAAAACCAACACTTTCAAAATTTTCCAAAACTTGGCACCAAGCACCAACTTTGCCAACTTTCACCACCAAACTTGGATAGCTTAAAAACCCACCAAAATGAAAACTTTCTTGCACCAAGATTTTTACAGTAGCCTTTTGGTCATATAAAGAGGCCACTCCAACCATCAAAACCCAAAAACCAACACTTTCCAAATTTTCCAAAATATGGCACCCAGCACCAACTTAGCTAACTTTCACCACCAAACTTGGCTAGCTTCAAAACCCACCTAAATGAAAAATTTTTAGCACCAAGATTTTTACAGTAGCCTTTTGGTGATATAAAGAGGCCATTCCAACCATCAAACCCCAAAAACCAACACTTTCAAAATTTTCCAAAACTTGGCCACAAGCACCAAGTTAGCCAACTTTCAGCACCAAACTTGGCTAGCTTCGAAACCCACCAAAATGAAAAATTTCTTGCACAAAGATTTTTACAGTAGCCTTTTGGTGATATAAAGAGGCCATTCCAACCATCAAACCCCCAAAACCAACACTTTCAAAATTTCCCAAAACTCGGCACCATGCACCACAAACTTAGCCAACTTTCACCACCAAACTTGGCTAGCTTCAAAACCCATCAAAATGAAAAATTTCTTGCACCAAGATTTTTACAATAGCGTTTTGGTCATATAAAGAGCTCATTCCAACCATCAAACCGCAAAAACCAATACTTTCAAAATTTCCCAAAACTTGGCACCAAGCACCACAAACTTAGCCAACTTTCACCACCAAACTTGGCTAGCTTCAAAACCCACCAAAATAAAAAATTTCTTGCACCAAGATTTTTACAGTAGCCTTTTGGTCATATAAAGACGTCATTTCGACCATCAAACCCAAAAAACCAACACTTTCAAAATTTCCCAAAACTTGGCACAAAGCACCAACTTAGCCAACTTTCACCACCAAACTTGGCTAGCTTCAAAACCCACCAAAATGAAAAATTTCTTACACCAAGATTTTTACAGTAGCCTTTTGGTCATATAAAGACGTCATTCCAACCATCAAACCCCAAAAACCAACACTTTCAAAATTTCCCAAAACTTGGCACCAAGCACACACTTAGCCAAGTTTCACCGCCAAACTTGGGTAGCTTCAAAACCCACAAAAATGAAAAATTTGTTGCACCAAGATTTTTACAGTATCCTTTTCGTGATATAAAGAGGTCATTCTAACCATCAAACCCCAAAAACCAACACTTTCAAATTTTCCCAAAACCTGGCAGCATGCATCACAAACTTAGCCAACTTTCACCACCAAACCTGGCTAGCTTCAAAACCCACCAAAATGAAAAATTTCTTGCACCAAAATTTTTACAGTAGCCTTTTGGTGATATAAAGAGGCCATTCCAACCATCAAACCCCAAAAACCAACACTTTCAAAATTTCCCAAAACCTGGCACCATGCACCACAAACTTAGCCAACTTTCACCACCAAACTTGGCTAGCTTCAAAACCCACCAAAATGAAAAATTTCTAACAACAAGATTTTTACAGTAGCCTTTTGGTCATATAAAGACGCTAGTCCCACCATCAAACCCAAAATCCAACACTTTCAAAATTTCCCAAAACTTGGCACCAACCACACACTTTGCCAAGTTTCACCGCCAAACTTGGCTAGCGTCAAAACCCACCAAAATGAAAGATTTCTTGCACCAATATTTTTACAGTAGCCTTTTGGTGATATAAAGAGGCCATTCCAACCATCAAACCCCAAAAACCAACACTTTCAAAATTTCCCAAAACTTGGCCCCATGCACCACAAACATAGCCAAGTTTCACCACCAAACTTGGCTAGCTTCAAAACCCACCAAAATGACCAATTTCTTGCACCAAGATCTTTAAAGTAGCCTTTTGGAGATATAAAGAGGTCATTCCAACCATCAAACCCATAAAACCAACACTTTCAAAATTTCCCAAAACATGGCACCAAGCACCAACTTAGCCAACTTTCACCACCAAACTTGGCTAGCTTCAAAACCGACAAAAATGAAAAATTTCTTCCACCAAGATTTTTACAGTAGCCTTTGGGTCATATAAAGAGGCCATTCCACCCATCAAACCCCAGAAACCAACACTTTTAAAATTTCCCAAAACTTGGCACCAAGCACCAACTTAGCCAACTTTCAACACCAAACTTGGCTACCTTCAAAACCCACCAATATGAAAATTTTTTGCACCAAGTTTTTACAGCAGCCTTTCTGTGATATAAAGAGGCCATTCCAACCATCAAATCCCCAAAACCAACACTTTTAAAATTTCCAAAAACATGGGACCAAGCACCAACTTAGCCAACTTTCACCACCAAACTTGGAAAGCTTCAAAACCCACCAAAATGAAAAATTTCTTGCACCAAGATTCTTACAGTAGCCTTTTGGTCATATAAAGAGGCCATTCCGACCATCAAACCCGGAAAACCAACACTTTTGAAAATTTCCCAAAACTTGGCACAAAGCACCAACTTAGCCAACTTGCACCACCAAACTTGGCTAGCTTCAAAACCCACCAAAATGAAAAATTTCTTGCACCAAGATTTTTACTGTAGCCTTTTTGTCATATAAAGAGGCCATTCCAACCATGAAACCCCAAAAACCAAAACTTTCAAAATTTCCCAAAACTTGGCACCAAGCACCAACTTAACCAACTTTCACCACCAAACTTGGCTAGCTTCAAAACCCACCAAAATGAAAAATTTCTTGCACCAAGATTTTTACAGTAGCCTTCTGGTCATATATAGAGGCCATTCCAACCATCAACCCCAAAAACCAACACTTTCAAGATTTCCCAAAACTTTGCTCCAAGCACCAACTTAGCCAACTTTCACCTCCAAACTTGGCTACCTTCAAAACCCACCAAAATGAAAAATTTCCTGCACCAAGATTTTTACAGTAGCCTTTTGGTCATATAAAGAGGCCATTCCAACCATCAAACCGTAAAAACCAACATTTTCAAAATTTCCCAAAACTTGGCACCATGCACCAGAAACTTAGCCAACTTTCACCACCAAACTTAGGTAGCTTCAAAACCCACCAAAATGAAAAATTTCTTGCACCAAGATTTTTACAGTAGCCTTTTGGTGATATAAAGAGGCCATTCCAACCATCAAACCCCTAAAACCAACACTTTTAAAATTTCTCAAAACTTGGCTACAAGCACCAACTTAGCCAACTTTCACCACCAAACTTGGCTAGCTTCAAAACCCACCAAAATGAAAAATTTCTTGCACCAAGATTTTTACAGTAGCCTTTTGGTCGTATATAGAGGCCATTCCAACCATCAAAACCCAAAAACCAACACTTTCAAAATTTCCCAAAACCTGGCTCCAAGCACCAACTTAGCCAACTTTCACCACCAAACTTGGCTAGCTTCAAAACCCACAAAAATGAAAAATTTCTTGCACCAAGATTTTTACAGTAGCCTTTTGGTGATATAAAGAGGCCATTCCAACCATCAAATCCCCAAAACCAACACTTTTAAAATTTCCGAAAACTTGGGACCAAGCACCAACTTAGCCAACTTTCAGCACCAAACTTGGCTAGCTTCAAAACCCACCAAAATGAAAAATTTCTTGCACCAACATTTTTACAGTAGCCTTTTGGTCATATAAAGAGGCCATTCCAACCATCAAACCCCTAAAACCAACACTTTTAAAATTTCTCAAAACTTGGCTACAAGCACCAACTTAGCCAACTTTCACCACCAAACTTGGCTAGCTTCAAAACCCACAAAAATGAAAAATTTCTTGCACCAAGATTTTTACAGTAGCCTTTTGGTGATATAAAGAGGCCATTCCAACCATCAAATCCCCAAAACCAACACTTTTAAAATTTCCGAAAACTTGGGACCAAGCACCAACTTAGCCAACTTTCAGCACCAAACTTGGCTAGCTTCAAAACCCACCAAAATGAAAAATTTCTTGCACCAACATTTTTACAGTAGCCTTTTGGTCATATAAAGAGGCCATTCCAACCATCAAACCGTAAAAACCAACTATTTCAAAATTTCCCAAAACTTGGCACCATGCACCACAAACATAGCCAACTTTCACCACCAAACTTGGGTAGCTTCAAAACCCACCAAAATGAAAAATTTCTTGCACCAAGATTTTTACAGTAGCCTTTTGGTGATATAAAGAGGCCATTCCAACCATCAAATCCCCAAAATCAACACTTTTAAAATTTCCCAAAACTTGGGACCAAGCACCAACTTAGCCAACTTTCAGCACCAAACTTGGCTAGCTTCAAAACCCACCAAAATGAAAAATTTCTTGCACCAAGTTTTTTACAGTAGCCTTTTGGTCATATAAAGAGGCCATTCCAACCATCAAACCCCAAAAACCAACACTTTTAAAATTTCCCAAAACTTGGCACCAAGCACCAACTTAGCCAACTTTCAACACCAAACTTGGCTAGCTTCAAAAGCCACCAAAAAGAAAAATTTCTTGCACCAAGATTTTTACAGGAGCCTTTTGGTGATATAAAGACGCCATTCCAACCATCAAACCGCTAAAACCAACACTTTTAAAATTTCTCAAAACATGGCTACAAGCACCAACTTAGCCAACTTTCACCACCAAACTTGGCTAGCTTCAAAACCCACCAAAATTAAAAATTTCTTGCACTAAGATTTTTACAGTAGCCTTTTGGTCATATATAGAGGCCATTCCAACCATCAAACCCCAAAAACCAACACTTTCAAAACTTCCCAAAACCTGGCTCCAAGCACCAACTTAGCCAACTTTCACCACCAAACTTGGCTAGCTTCAAAACCCACCAAAATGAAAAATTTCTTGCACCAAGACTTTTACAGTAGCCTTTTGGTGATATAAAGAGGCCATTGCAACCGTCAAATCCCCAAAACCAACACTTTAAAAATTTCCCAAAACTTGGGACCAAGCACCAACTTAGCCAACTTTCAGCACCAAACTTGGCTAGCTTCAAAACCCACCAAAATGAAAAATTTCTTGCACCAAGATTTTTACAGTAGCCTTTTGGTCATATAAAGAGGCCATTCCAACCATCAAACCCCAAAAACCAACACTTTTAAAATTTCCCAAAACTTGGCACCAAGCACCAACTTAGCCATTTTTCAACCCCAAACTTGGCTAGCTTCAAAACCCACCAAAAAGAAAAATTTCTTGCACCAAGATTTTTACAATAGCCTTTTGGTGATATAAAGAGGCCATTCCAACCATCAAACCCCAAAAACCAACAATTTCAAAATTTCCGAAAACCTGGCACCAAGCACCAACTTAGCCAACTTTCACCACCAACATGGCTAGATTCAAAACCCACCAAAATTAAAAATTTCTTGCACCAACATTTTTACAGTACGAATTATGTGATAAAAACAGGCCATTCCAACCATCAAACACCAAAAACAAACACTTTCAAAATTTCCCAAAACTTCGCACCAAGCACTAACTTAACCAACTTTCACCACCAAACTTGGCTAGCTTCAAAACCCACCAAAATGAAAAATTTCTTGCACCAAGATTTTCACAGTAGCCTTTTGGCCATATAAAGAGGCCATTCCAACCATCAAACCCCAAAAACAACCACTTTCAAAATTTCTGAAAACTTCGCACCAAGCACCAACTTAGCCAACTTTCACCACCAAACTTGGCTAGCTTCAAAATCCACCAAAATGAAAAATTTCTTGCTCCAAGACTTTTACAGTAGCCTTTTTTTCATATAAAGAGGTCATTCCAACCATCAAACCCCAAAAACAAAAACTTTCAAAATTTCCCAAAACTTGGCACCAAGCACCAACTTTGCCAACTTTCACCACCAAACTTGGCTAGCTTCAAAACCCATCAAAATGAAAAATTTCTTGCACCAAGATTTTTACAGTAGCCTTTTGGTCATATAAAGAGGCCATTCCAACCATCAAACCACAGAAACCAACACTTTCAAAATTTCCCAAAACCTGGCACCATGCACCACAAACTTAGCCAACTTTCACCACCAAACTTGGCTAGCTTCAAAACCCACCAAAATAAAAAATTTCTTGCACCAAGATTTTTACAGTAGCCTTTTGGTCATATATAGACGCCATTCCGACCATCAAACTCAAAAAACCAACACTTTCAAAATTTCCCAAAACTTGGCACAAAGCACCAACTTAGCCAACTTTCACCATCAAACTTGGCTAGCTTCAAAATCCACCAAAATGAAAAATTTCTTGCTCCAAGACTTTTACAGTAGCCTTTTTTTCATGTAAAGAGGTCATTCCAACCATCAAACCCTAAAAACAAAAACTTTCAAAATTTCCCAAAACTTGGCACCAAGCACCAACTTTGCCAACTTTCACCACCAAACTTGGCTTGCTTCAAAACCCACCAAAATGAAAACTTTCTTCCACCAAGATTTTTACAGTAGCCTTTTGGTCATATAAAGAGGCCATTCCTACCACCAAAATCCAAAAACTAACACTTTCAAAATTTCCCAAAACTTGGCACGAAACACCAACTTAGCCACCTTTCACGACCAAACTTGGCTAGCTTCAAAACCCACCAAAATAAAAATTTCTTGCACCAAGATTTTTACAGTAGCCTTTTGGTCATATAAAGAGGCCATTCCAACCATCAAACCCCAAAAACCAACACTTTCAAAATTTCGCAAAACTTGGCACCAAGCCCTAAACTTAGCCAACTTTCACCACCAAACTTGGCTAGCTTCAAAACGCACCAAAATGAAAAATTTCTTGCACCAAGATTCTTACAGTAGCCTTTTGGTGATATAAAGAGGTCATTCCAACCATCAAACCCCAAAAATCAACACTTTCAAAATTTCCCAAAACTTGGCACCAAGCACCAACTTAGCCAACTTTCACCACCAAACTTGGCTAGATTTAAAACCACCAAAATGAAAAATTTCTTGCACCAAGATTTTTGCAGTACGAATTATGTGATATAAAGAGGACATTCCAACCATCAAACCCCAAAAACCAACACTTTCAAAATTTCCCAAAACTTGGCCCCATGTACCACAAACATAGCCAAGTTTCTACCACAAACCTCACATCTCGCTTTTTCAATTTCCTCATGAACGAAGCCTCGGATTCATTTTTCTCATGAGATTCTTCACCTCATAATCTCAAAATCCTCATTTCTACCAGATCCACCGAACCACATATTCGTCTCTGCTTGACGACCATTCTCACCCGATTAGATCCTTTCTCACCGACTAAAATCCCTTCTCCATCGCTCAAACCCGCTTCCGCCTCAAACCCTAGGTTTTCAACCGAACAAACCTCGAATCTATGGTTTGTTCATCACTGTTCATCTTCGACTCCAAAACCTAGGGTTCTTGTATAAATCTGTTTCTTCCGCTGCTTCCCGGATCTTCAGTTCGATCAAGTCCAGATTTCACGTCGTCTCCCGATTCCGCTCAAGCCTTTAGTCATCATGTGGTAAGTAGAGCTCAGGTTTCTCCGCGCTTCGCAAGCTAAGTATCTCTCTCCATTGATTCGCGTTTCTGATCAGAGTTTAAGTTTCTTGCGTTGTTATGAAATTCACGAGTTGTTTCGATTCTGTCTTGATCTTATTCATTCTTGTTGAATCTCTTCAATATTCGTGTTTTTCATTATGATTTCTTCTCTGTCTTGTGTTGATTCATGTGTTTTGGTGTTGATCTGTTCATCAGGTTCTGGTTGAGTCTATTTGTATGTGCCAACTTTGCTTTGATTATTGTTCCTCATCTTAATCGGTTGTTTGAGTCATTTTATTTGAGCATCATATTCTGTTTTTGTCAAAGTCATGTTCAGTTGCTTATTTGTCATAAATTCCGGGTTGAAACCGTGTTTTGATTGAGCTGAACAATCTGATTGAATGTTCCTTATCTGCACCCCATATGAGCTATGACAAACTCACTTAGAGGTCGAGTGCATGATGGATGACATCAGATTCAGCCTTCATTTGTTTTGCAGTATTATAATTACCTTTGTGTTCATTTGCAAGTGAACGAGAGTTGAACTCTGTGAGACATTTGAGCAAGTACCATGTGCATACCATATAAGTAATGACTTGCTTAGGCAATGCTTGGTTGCAATGAGAAAACTCCAGCAGAGTTCAAAATTGCAGTTGGCCGATCTGCATTATCTTTGTTTGAATCATTTTATGTGTTTAAAATCTGTTTGGCATATAGATCTTGCTGGAAATCTTGCATTAACTGGTGGTGTGGTTGAGCTGTTTGATTGCATAATTGGCTATTGCAAGTTCAATTTTCGAATTACTATTTTCTGCATCCAACTTCAGAGCAAAACAAGTTGTTTTGATAATTCAAACATGATGCAATAGCTTAATTCGAGTTATATCAGCCTTTGTGCAATTTCACCTTTGAAACCCCCAATTTTTAACTTCAATTTTTTTGTACAAGTTGGAACTGCAGTGCTGAATTTTTCTTGTGAATTAGATCATTTCAAGAGGACTAGATTGTAGCAATAGCAAGGATCTGTGATAAAAAAAATACAAAAAGATGAATATGATATATTCAATGTAAAAAGCTTTTCAGACCTGTACAATCCAGTTAAAACCAATTTCAAAACAGACTTCAGATTTAAACATATACACTAGTTTCTTTGTGGCATTCCATTTAACAGTTTTGAAAATTCAGTTCTGGACGATGCATGTGATTTCAGTTTCAACTTGCTGTGGTTTTTGAATTTCTTGCTTTAAAAATATGTTCTAGCTCTATTCATTAAGTTCCATTTGAGTGCTCACTTTGATCAAAAGCTTTGTTTCTTGCTTGTCATTTGTTGGTTATCTAGTTTTGTCTCTCACATGTTAATCATGTTCTGCTGAATCATAATTGGATCTTTTCTTTGCTTTATTAATCTGATCTCAAGTCAGTTGCTCTGCTGTTTTTGTCATTCCATTACCTTGTTTATCCTAGCCATTTTCCTGATTGAGAAATCTGATTCCATTCTGGTTTTTGGGATTTGAAAGAAGGTAAGTGTGAATGGTAGCATATTAGGTGGTGGTGATCCATAGGATTCTCTGGCCTAAACTGAAAATTTCTCTTTTAAACCTTTCATTTGAGTGCTTTAAATTTTTAAAGAGAAACCTCAGTGCTGTGAGCTTAGTAAGGCTGACTTAAGCCACTTCCTTGGCACATTTGTATGAGAGAATCAGTTTTACTTAACTGTGCGCTGACGGTTTACTTGTGCAGGAAAGTGAGATTGATTAAGCTGGAATGCAACCCATTGGATCAAGAGAGAAAGTTTTCTTGCATTGAATCTGATTATTGAATTCTGTTGCATTCATTTTAGATTTTAAGTTGTTTACTAAAATCTTTGGTATATTAATTGTTTTGAATGTGATTGCTGAATCTTATTTGATAAGACATATGGGAATTTGGTAGATGTATAAGAATTGCAAATAAGGTGTTGATTGTTTTATGAGCATTTCTGGAAGTGCAACAACACTGTTTTAAAACTGCCAATTTCTGATTTGCCTCACATTACTCTTTGTCAATTGATGTGATTAGCATGGTCCACTGATTTCTGAATTAGTTTAGGACATTGTTCTTGACTGGTTTGGTCCATTGTTTCTGCCTAGTATAATTCATTGATTTGCTGAAAAGGCTGCTCTTGTCATAATCAGTTGTGCATCAATTTGTTTTTTTTTTAATTGCCAATGCATCCTCCAGTTTTAAGAAGTGATTAAAGCACCTAAATTCCAGTCCTGACTTGGCGGTTGAATTAATTAGGTGGTTAGTTTCTGCATTGAATTACATCCAATTTGAATCTAGTTCACTGTCCATTTGCACTTCCTGGATTTTTTTGCTGGATTTTGTTGAGATTTATGTGTGCAGAGCTGATGTGAATGAATCATTAGTTGAGCAGGATATTACTGAAGAAACAGTAGTGATAACAGTTGAAAAATTGTTATTTTTATGCTTGAAATTGATACTAAAAGCAACCTTTAACACTTAGAAACTAGCTTGAAATCATGCTTTTGTTCATATTTTCCGAAATAAGAGAGCTGCACAGGTTTATGCTTGATTTCAGTGTTTTTGTGTAGGTTTTAAGGTGAATTTGGTGAAAGAAGTGAAGAAGGAGAGAGAGGGAATCAGAAAAGACATCAAAAAGTGCAAAAGGAGAAGCCGCAACTGCCGCTCAGCGGCAGTTTACCGCTGAGCGGCACTCAGGAGCTCACGGGGGATCCGCTGAGGGGCAAAATGGCCGCT
>JAFNIE010000826.1:0-23777 GCA_027742785.1 Vigna reflexopilosa | reverse complement strand
GTTTCATGTATGCATGATTTCATCTTTTCTTGGTTAATTGATCATTCATGAGCATAGCATCTGTTGAATATTCTGTGATTATCTGAGCACCACAATGAGCTTAATTGAATCAAGGCATGTATTCATCTTGACTGATATTCTTTATGATAAGCTGATTTGAGCAATTACTTCTCTTAAAAGAAAAGGTTTTGAAATGTGTTGAATCATTGCATTGATTGGTTAAAAGCTAAGTTACATCTTGTTTGCTTGAGAACAAGCAAAGTTCTAAGTTTGGGGTTGTGATAACGGTTGAAAAACCATTATTTTTATACTTAATTGTGATAGTCAATCAACCCTTTTTGACTTAGAAACTTGCTTTAACTCATGTTTTTGCTTTAGTTTTTGTGAATAAGAGAGTTGAAGGTGAATTTAATGGTTTTGTGCTACATTCCTTTGATTTTTTAGGTTATTGGAATTATTTGAAAAAAGAGTTAAAGTATCGAATGGTTGGAATGCAGAAAAGTTAACCAGAAAAGTCAACCAGTCAACCAGAAAAGTGAACCAGTCAACCAGAAAAGTGAACCTGTCAACCAGAATGCAGAAAAGTCAACCAAAGTGTAGAAAAAGTTGCGCTGAGCGGTAATTACCGCTGAGCGCCAATTTTGAAGTGCCAAAATCACCGCTAAGGGCTAAAATTGCAGCTGAGGTTCATTCTGAAGAGCCGCACTTACCGCTGAGCGGCAAAAGTGCTGCTGAGCGCCATTTTTATGGGCTTGGGCTTATTTTGTGTAACTTTTAGAAATTATAAAAGGGTTTAGTTGACTTAGGGTAGACATCTTTTGGCAGACAGAGGCGAAACTTCACCCCTTGGAGGAGGATTTTGGATGCTAAAGCTCCTTTCTCAACTTTCTAGGGTTCTATCTTTCATTGTTTTTCATCTAGTTTCACCATGATTATGGTGAACTAAACCTTCATTGTTGTTGGGGAACCGTTGTAATCCTTTGAAACTCTCATGTTTTGAATGGATTCTTTATAATATATGCTTTCTTTCATTAATTGTTAGGGTTTTTCTTCTATACTCTATGCATGCTTTGTTTAACTCATTCAATTGCATGATCATTGATTTTATTTGTATGGACACATATAGATAAATCTAGACATGAAAAAATTCTCCCAAGAGCAATATTCCCTAAACATAGGGATAGGAGGATTGGTTGCCTTTAAGCTTCTGTGCGAATATAATGGATGAATAATTGCTAGGGAGACAAGACACTGTAAACTAGTGATTATGATTAGGCTTTCTTCACCGATACATCGAGTTTAAGGTAAATTAGAAAGTGGCATTAACATTAATGAAGAAATGTGAATTCTTGAATACATGAGAGTGGATAGGAGAACTCAGTAACCCCAACAACATAATCATCCATATCTTTCAATCACGTTTTGCTTCTTTTTTCCAATTGATCAATACATGCATTCATATTTACTTTTAGTGTTTGCATTTAAATCTCAAAGAATTGGTTTTTCAAGTCTTTTTTAATCAAGAAACCACACAATTGTTTATGCCGTGAGTACTTTGGTAAACGATACTTGGTCTTACCATTTTATTATTACTTGATACGATTCGGTACACTTGCCGAGGGTTAACAGGTTGAGAGAAAAAAGAAAAAAAAAAGAAGAGGGGAGAGAAAAAATTTGAAAAGTTTGAAAAGATTCTTCCTTACCCTAAGGAGTGTAGCAGAAAAGAAACGGAGAAGCAATTAGGATGTTTTAAAGATTAAAATTCCTTTGGCTGAAGCATTGCAACAAGTTCCTTTGTATGCACAATTTCTGAAGAGATTCCTAAAAAAGAAGAAATATATAGATGAGGAAACCATATTGATGTACAGGGCAATTGCAGTGTTATTTGGCAGAAGGCACTTCCTCCAAAAGTTAAAGATCCAGGAAGCTTTACTATTCCTTGCATCATTGGGAATGTTAATATAGGGAAAGCCCTAATTGATTTAGGGTCAAGCATTAATTTGATGTCCTTATTTGTGCTTAAGAGGATTGGTGGTCTTAAAGTGAAGCCTACAAAGGTTACTTTGCAACTAGCGGATGGATCTACCAAAAAGCCCTTTGGTGTGGCAGAAGATGTTGTGGTTTGCATAGACCAACTTGGATTTTTGGTTGATTTTGAAGTGATGGAGATGGAGGAAGATGTGAAGACTCCTATTATTTTTGGAAGGTCATTCATGAAAACGGCCAAGGTAATCATCAATGTGGATGATGAGACGATAGCACTTAAAGACAAGGAAGAGGAGGTGATCTTTAATGTCTTCAATACTAAGCAGCAGAATCAAGTGAGGAAGACCAGTCATAAAGTTGCAGATAAAGATCCACTAGTGACTAGTCTTAAAGTTTCCAAGCCGGTTACAAAGGTAAAAATTATTTCTTGTCACAGGGTAAGGAAGGAGAAGAAAAAGATGGCGAAGGAAAGATGGTTCATCATGACTCGGTGGATGAACAACTCAAACTTGGCGCACCAGTGAGATTCAAGGGCAAAGTGTGGGTTGTTAAAGAACTTAAAGATAATGGAGTCATAGAGATTGAACCTCCGTACTCAAGGAGAGTCAAAAAGATGACCAAGAAGATGTTGATGAGTTGGTGTGAGAGGAAAAAGAAGAACACCAACATGAAAGAAGTGACTTGAGCTTTATTGGGTCAAGCTAGTGACATTAAAGAAGCGCTTGCTGGGAGGCAGCCCAGTGATTTGAAAACTTTAATTTTTGTTATTTGGTGATGTAATTTTAAACTTTTGTTATTTTATTTTGTTTTGGTTATGAGCCTGCTATGGCACAACATTTACTGATGGATGCTAGGTGATTGAGTATCTACTGATGGATGTTAGGTGATTGAGTATCTACTGAAGGATACTACGCTACCAGACACTTACTGATGGTGTTGGAAGAGTTATTGGGCCAGGCTCGTGACGTTAAACAAGCGCTTGCTAGGAGGCAACCCAGTTTTCTAAACTCATATATTTGTGTTATGCTCTAGTGTGCATTATATGTGTTGATTGTTGAATGTTTGAGGGGTGTAGAGAGATTCAATGTTTTGAGTGAGTGTTGATGTGTGAGTTGGGTGAAAAATACATGGAATTTTGAAAATTTGGAGTTGAAGTTGAGGGACCTTAACTAGGAACACCAAGGACAAGCCAAGAAGAGATGGGACCTAAGTCATGCACGCTGCTCAACGCCCTTCTTAGGGGCGCTGAGTGTGACTTTCTATTGTTAGAGTTTTTAATGATTGGGCTCAGCGTAGGGTGCGGTCCACTTCATTCTTTTTACTCCCTAGGGTTCGCCCAAGCCCCCTTTCTCAGATTTCACTCTTTATAAACTCTCCAAACACTCTCCTTAAGAACTTTCTTCACTTCCCCCTTCATTTTACCACCAAAAGCATTATTTCCCACTCATTGTGCATCATTCTTCCATCAAAGTTTAGCGTTTTTGCTTGTTGTGCTGCTAGGGTTTTGATTTCTCCAATCTCTTTGAGCATTCTTCACTGATCTTTGCATCTCCAACCAAGTAAGTTCATGCATTTTATGATTTAAGCATTTGAAAGTTTGATTCTTGATGAATATTGATGCCTATGCATGATTTGTTGCTGTTTGGATCGATTAAATTTTAGTATTGATGGTTGGGACTGAGTAGGAAGTGATTGGATAGTGTTTAAGGCCAACAAGGGTCGTTTTTCAGGTTGCACTGATTGGCGCTGAGGGTCCTCCTATGGAGTGCTCAGCGCGATTCTGCAGATAAGTTTGTTTGTCTTGGCTGGTTTTGTGTTGGTTGATTTTGTGCAGATGATGCTGAGGGACCCTGTTTTGATAAGAGAGTGTGTTAAAATTGATTCACTTTCAAAGTTACTAATATTGATGATTTCTGTGTTTTGTTTTGTGAATCTGTTTGGTGTAGGAATGGCTTCTTCATCTGGCAAGAGGATCAAGACCATTGGAAATAAGAGGAAGGATAAAGAGTCAGTTCACTCAAACAAGTTTCTCTCCACTACACATGAAAGGCACTTCCTCATAGTGCAGGATAGGAGATTATCTATGGAGAGAAAAGTGGTACTCATACCAGCATTGGCCCCACAGTTTGGAAGAGAACTAGAGAGAAGAGGTTGGGAGAACCTGGCTTCTTACCCAGCATTGGCTAATGTAGTAGTGGTAAGAGAGTTTTATACAAATGCCAGGTAGTTTGGCACTAAGACTCAACAGTATTCGAGCTATGTGAATGGTAAGAGGACACCTTATGATGCTGACACAATTAACAGGTTTCTAGGCATTGAGTGGACTGGAGAACAATGCCAGTTTGAATTGACTGTTGAAGAAGGTCCTGACTTTGCTAATGTGGAAAGGGTATTATGTGTAACTAGAGGACATTTTCAGAGAAATAGGCAGGAGGCGCCTATTCACATCAGAAGATCTTATCTGACACCTCTGGCCAAATATTGGATGGCATTCACACATGCCAATGTACAACCTTGCTCTCATGTGTCAGACATCACAACCAACAGGGCCATACTCCTCTATTGTATTCTCAGGGGGTTGAACATTAATATTGGGCAAGTGATAGCCATCGAAATTCAAGGTTGCATCCATTGTGTGAGTAACAAGGCACCTCTAGGGCACCCCTCTTTGATTACCCATCTGTGTGAAATTGCGGATGTTAAGGTATCCTCACCACCACTGGAGCGTCCAAGAAAGGAGATTGACGCTTCCTATTACACCCAGTATTGTGCATTGGATGAGGCAGGATTACCGATGCCACCACCACAGCCTCCTAGGATGCATACGAGGGCAACACAGCCAGCACAAGAGCAGCCTCATCATGCTGCTCCATTCCAGATGAGGGACATGTACATGTCCTTGATGGAGGCAAGGATGGAGGCTATTTCTAAAGGCGAGCAGGGGTTATTGAGGACTATCACAACCGCCTTTCTATTGAAGACTGAGCGACAATTTATGTCTTAGGAGGATTTTTCGGCACGTACTGGGTGGCCTGCTGATCCAGGACATGCTGGTGGTGGAGCTGGAGCAGCTGAAGCTTCAGCTATGGAGGAAGAAGTGGAAGAGGCTAAAGATGAAGAGGACTCTGATGATTATGATTGAGGATTGTAGATAACATCTACTGATGGATGCTATTTTGTCTCTAATGATTATTGCTTTCATTGTTGAACTTATTTGCTTTTGTTATTAGTATAGGATGTGATGTACTTGGCTTAAAACTTTATTTGTAGTGCAATGGTTCGATGATGATGATGATGTTTGTGATGAGTGTTGCTTCATGATGTTGATTATATTGATTGATGTTGAAATGATGCATGATGTTGATATACAGATGGTTGCTCATAATATTGTGAAATAGATGCATGATGATTTGTGATTGTGTTACTAAGAAGGATGTTTATCTAAATGTTGGAACTTGAATTAGCCTGTGTGAGGATTGAACTCTAGAGTTTTTGGTGAATGATTACTATT
Source organism: Vigna reflexopilosa (assembly GCA_027742785.1). NCBI lineage: Eukaryota > Viridiplantae > Streptophyta > Magnoliopsida > Fabales > Fabaceae > Vigna > Vigna reflexopilosa. The sequence continues at coordinate 18,280 of JAFNIE010000826.1, read as the reverse complement.
ACTTTGAAAGCATGAATGCCTTTGCCCAGGTCTCTATGATTGAATCACTTGCTTGCATGTGTCATATGATCAAGGCCATCTGTTGTTATCCCTTTTTAGCCAATGCATGATTTTAGCCCAATAAAAAGAGCACAATGTGTTCTATCCTTTGAACCTTTAGCTGTAAACATGATATGAAAACCTTTTTGAAAATCTTTACCTTGAGTTAAGTTGAGAATATTTGTGTGGTATTGATAAAGGTTCAAGTTTGGGGTTGTTGGGAAATCTGAAAAGGGAAAATAAACAGAATGAGCATTAAGCTAAGTATTGAGCAAATGAAAAGCAAAAGAAAAAGAAAAGAAAAGAAAGAAAGAAAAGCTCAATGCAAGGGAAAGTTGGGAATAAGTGAGAATGGTTTCTTGAAAAGAGAGATTGTGTTTAAATGATGAAATTATGAATGACTCTCTTAACTCGAGGATTTTGTGATCCGGAAAAACTAATTTTCTTCTTAGCCCAACCACATTACAAGCCATAGAAAAGCCCTTGTGATGATACTTGCTTGTGAGTTTGATTGATTGTGGTTAAATGGAAGGCAAAGTTGATTTATGTGACATTGTGATAATAGAGTGAATGAGTTACCTCTATAGTCACCTATGTGTTTGAGAGAAACACTTTTTCTTGGTGAGGAGTAGTTCCATGTATGCATGATTACATATTTGCTTGGTTGATCATTCATGAGGATAACATCTGTTGAATATTCTGTGATTAGGTGAGTACCACAATGAGTTAATGGAATCAAGGCATTTATTCATCTTGACTGAAATTCTTTATAATAAGTTGTTATGAGTAATTACTTGTCCTGAAAGAAAAGGTTTTGAAATGTGTTGGAACCATTGTATGGATTGGTTGAAAGCTAAATTACATTTTTTTTGCTTGAGTATAAGCAAAGTTCTAAGTTTGAGGTTGTGATAACGGTGTAATTTACCGTTATTTGATACTTAATTTTGATACTAAAAACACCCTGTTTGACTTAGAAACTAGCTTGAAATCATATTTTTGTGTGAATAAGAGAGTTGAAGGTGAATTTAATGGTTTTGTATTAGATTCCCTTGTTTTCAACAGAAATTGAGATGATTTGGAAGAAGAGTTAAAGTAGTAAGGAGTTGGAACTCAGGAAGAACTGGAAAAGCATCAGCAAGGAGGATCGCAACAACGTTGAGCGCCACTTTAGGGGCCCTCTGTGGCAGAGTACACTGTCTCACGCTTGGCTACCCTTTTTCTAGAGGCCTCAACGCAGGATACCCCTGGCTCGCGCTTGGGCGACCTTTTCAGGGGCGCTGAGCACCACTTCCTCGAGTTGCACCACGCTTGCTTGCCTTCTAAGCTGACTCTGAGCGCCAATTCTAACCCGCACACCGCGTGGGCACCCTAAGTGGGGCACTAAGCGCCAGTCTCGTGAGCTTGGACCCGTTTTCTGTTATTTTTATGTTCTATTTAAGGACTTGGACGTCCTAGGGTACATATCTTTGGATGGAATAGACACAAAAACACATTTTTTGCTACCTCGAAGGCGGATTTGGATGTAGAAGCTCATATCTTCAACTTCTAGGGTTTTATCTTTCATTCTTTTTCCATTATTCATCTAGTTTCACCATGTCAATGGTGAACTAAACTCTATTTGTTGTTGGGGAATGATGTAACCTTTGTAAACTCTCATGTATTGAATTGATTCTGGATTATATGTGGCTTCTTTCATTAATTGTTAGGGTAATTCTTCTTTGCGTATTGCTTGCTTTGTTTAACTTATTCATTAGCATGATTTATGATTTGCATGAGTACCGGAAGGTATCTTACAATTCATGTTTTGGAGAATTATTCCCAAAAGCAGTATTGCTTAGGAATTGGGGGTATGAGTTTTGATTGTCTTAAGCTTCTGATCTTCAGAATTAATTATTAGGAATGTTAGGAATCGTATGAACTAATAATAAAGGATAGGCTTTCTTCGTCGAGGAATCGGGTTTTAAGTATTTTAGATAGTGACATTAACATTAATGAAGAAGTAGAATTTGTATATACATGAGAGTAAACTAGGTGAAATATAACCCCAACAACATATTCATCCCATAAAATCAAATCCGTTCATCTTTGCACTTTTGTCCAATTGATCAAATTGCATGCATATTTACTTTTCAGTATTTGCATTCTAAACCAAAAGTGTTTGTTTTCAAGTCTTATTTAATCAAGAAATCACATAATTGTTTAGGTCGTGAGTCTCTAGGGAAACGGTACTTGGTCTTACCATGTTTATTACTTGATACAATTCAGTACACTTATCGGAGTCTTAACATTGGCAGGTTTCACAGACTTTATGGCCTCAGTTATAAGGGAAACCGATGCCATATACCCCCTATGGCTTCGGTTAAGATAAAACCGAGGCATATACATTAGCGAAAATTTCAAAAATGTCACCGCGCCAACTTATGTTGCGGTTTCTTATCAACCGAAGCATAATAGGCACATTAGAATCTTGTTTTTTTTACTACTATTACATTTATACTTTTGATAATTTTCGTGTTTTGGTCATTCCTAAACCTGTAGTCATAGATGTCAGATCCATAACTAATGAAATAATATCACTTTTTCTTAGGATCTAGTTTAGCTCTAGTATTAGAGTCTAATAAAATATATGAAGCACAACCAAAACTTTTAGGTGTGAAAGATTTATCTCATTTCCATACCATACTTATTTAGGTAAATTGAAAGGAACTCATGCTATGTTTATTTCATAATATCTAGGATAGTCTTAACTGGATTCTCATGCATCTTGCAACAACAAGATTATCTTTCATTACCTTTAAATATTCATCTCAAAAAATGGTGTAAAACTAATGCTTTTACCTCATTACAAAAAGTTATCTGCTGAATAACTACATAATAATTGTATTAAATTCACCCATCAGAGTTATCTTATACTTTATTAGATGACTTCCCTTGTTCCAATGTCATTGCTCCCACATTGTTTAAGAATTTAACATACTTCAACATACAATATGTATGCCTACGTTCGTGACTATATTATGAAGTATTTGTATTTTAATGTACTTAAACTTTACATTATATTATAACGAGAAAAACAAAATATTTTGAAGATTGAAGTGAACTTTATACCAATCAAATAAGTAAAAAAAAAAAGTGTAACATAGGAATGCCTCTTGAAATAAAATGAAAACATGACGTAATAAAACAATGAAAATAAAATTTTTAGGTTATCTAATAAACTATAATAAAATAATTTTACTAATTTAAAACGAGTGAGAATAAAATAAATTTACATACTCGTCATTGTTTTCGTATCCAGTTTAAAATATGAAGTCATAGTTTTATAAATCCATCTTCCTAATCGGGACTAATTAGATCCACAAAAACAAATTTATTTATTATCTTTTAATAATGCTCAAATTTTATAGATTACAAAACCTTAGCTAATAGCACTATTGCTTGAATTTCCTATTGGTCATTATAATGACAATGCTCTACACTCAAACTTGGTGACACCCGTTTCAGTGTGCTCATACGACAAATTAATAAATGTATAGAAACCACAAGAATAGCGGTAGAAATTTTCACATCTATTTCAAAATCTAGATATTTTCCTATTTTAACAACTCAAAAAAGTGTTCTTTTAGGTTTTAATGTAAGAAATTTCTAAGAAAAGTGATTATTATAATTAATTTTGTTGAGTTTTCAATAAATTTTTGAATTACCTTTTCATTATTTATTAGAAAGTAAAAATACTTTAAGAAAACGTTATCTCTTTCTAAATGTATCTCATTTTCTTTATCGACAAAGAATTTTTTTATATACATAATACTTTAACTCATACACGTATAAAGGAAAAACCATATGTACTCCCTACTCTTAGTCTTCTAAAATATCTTTCACTAGTAAAAAAAAGAAGATTTAAACTCGCATAATAATAGATTGACTTCCAAGAGATCCTAGCCGCTTTAATCACAATAAAACTTCACTTCACCTACCTCATTCAATTTGTTCTATTCCAATTCAATCATAGTATAGTAAAACATTGACTAATTCTACAAGGGTTATAATAGTAGTTGGGGCATATACATATACCTATAATATACATATAATATATATATATATATATATATATATATATATATATATGATCGACATAATTGTATATTACCTTTTCCCTCCCTCACGTAGATACCGATATGTTTTTATCTAAATATACTAATTATGTGAATGATATATAATGCACTCAATAGAATATGTTAAGAAATGAAAGGAATATTAATGTTGTCAGGCACTTAAATGTACTCAATAAGCAGAACTTAAATGTGAACATACAAATTACATGGAGTTTTTTTTTTTTTTTAAATTAACACGGTCACTTATATCACATAAATATATAAGAATAAAGTAGAAATAAAGAATGTACTACGGCTTATTTGCCTTGAAAATTTTATTCAAGAATTGGCAGTTGCTATAGTTGTGACCGGTATCAAGCACTCTTAAAATGGAAGGCAAAAACATTTAAGATATTGGACTTCACTTCAACTATCTAAGAATGCCTGTCTCCATCAAAGGATAAAAGTCCTCAAGCTTTTATGTTATCATTGTGTCTTTGCTTGTATGCAGTAAGAGGGTGGTTTCAGATGAAGGGATAATGCCATAGGCTCCATCTTTTTGACTAGTCTTATTTTCCTCTTGAGCCTGACCCCATAATACAGCATAAAATCCGATAGCTATTACAGCACATCCTATCACACTGCACAATGAATCAAAATCCAACAACTTATTAATTACGAAAAATCTAACGTTATTAATTTCTTGCTATGCATGCACATACCTTCCAAGATAAAGAGTGTCTCCCAGAAATATAATCCCCATAACAAGTGCAAACACAATTCCTAAAGGACTGAACATAGCAACATATACAGCTCCCATCTTTCTACATGCCCATGCATCAACCACACCTCGTGTACATACTGTTATAATGGCCTGCATACAAGAATCACAAAAATAACTACAGCAGTAAAATAAGGTCCGAATTGTGCCAAAGTTATTGGTCTGCTGCATCAAATAGTTTGTTCTGCAATAAATCCAAACTTACTGTACACAATATGCACACCAGTTCCATATCAGGCTTAAGTATCCATGCCTTGGGATTTTTCTCTGCAATGAAAGCAACTACGAAAGATAGGAATAAAGAGAAACTGGTAGCAATGCTAATTAGAATTAGCTCCTCTGGGTAGTCCTTAATTGTCCATGTCTGCATCAAAAGACTCATTTTTGTTATGTGTGAGGACAAAATGACATTGCAGAAAAAAAGAAGTACATAAGAGAATTAGAAGAATGGAAACTGAATAAAAAGATTTAAAGGGACTAAATTTGACCTTAAACTCTTTGAGAAGAACTAAAAACATGTTTGTTCATAGGAAAACTTACCCAGCACAACAAGTATCCTAATCCTAAGTAGTATGATCTGACAAGGTTTATTGAACGATATTAACCTAAAATGATTAAATAATATTGTATGAAGTATTTATTATATAACTATCATATATTAACCTAATATATCACTAAATTCTCAATAGTTTAATTATGTTGTAATATTTTTTAATATTATATATATATATATATATATATATATATATATATATATATAAAGGCATTATTATTATTATTCTTTTAATTTAACATACTATTCTTCCAGGAGTTGTTGGTGAGAGTTTCAGAGTTGTTTTCCTTGCCTAGTGTGTGTATAGAGCTAATATGAAGAAAATTGTGTAATTGTGTGCTTGTTGTTTCAAGAATATTATAAATGATTTTATACTTAAAATAATTTGAGTATGTGATAATAACGATGATTGTTATGAGGTGATTAATTGAGATGTGTATATGTATATTTATGGTTTGTAAACATGTTTATGGTTGATGAATATGATGATGATGAGTATGTCTTGATCATGTGCATGATAGATATACGTAATTCCATGATTCTTGTGAAGATATCCCATGGTAGTGCCATGTAGTATTTGTATTATTGTAGGAGCTCAGTTTTCGGGATTTTCCTGACACTCTAATGGTCATCCATTCTCAAGTAGAGAGGGGATCATGTGGTGAGAGTAGCAGGTTCGAGTCTGAAGGCCTTTACCTTAGGCAAAGAGTGTTTTAATGGTCTAATCTTGTGTGGTAGGTTTCGGGTGAGCCAATTGTTCCACCATTACAAGTGTACAACCCGTCATAGCTCGACAATAATGCATGTATTCAGATTTTGAGTCTAAATGTCTTACCTATTTAGGTGTTGTGTTTGGTTGAAATGAAAATGTTATATGCTGCTTTTAGAATTCAATGTTATATCCTTTAGGATATTAGTTTACCCTTGTTGTATTGTTTGTTTGTGTTTGTTGTATGTGTGGATTATCACCAGATTGGTGTCAAACAAAGGTAAATGATGTTTCTATGGAGGAGGTACTATGGAAAGATGACACAAATGTATATTAATAACACTCTATTTTTTTATATTTTTCATTGTTAAAATAATTTCTTAGGGTTCTTTAGCTTTTATTTTTTTAGAAATAGAATAGTTTAGTGTAAAATGGTAAAAACAACTTTTTAATAAAAATTTTGTTAATTTTCTCTTTTTAAGTAAATAAAATTAGTTTTTGAAATAAATAGATTTTTTTTACAAAAAATTTAAAATACAAAATAAAAATATATTTTAGAATTGGTTATAATTTTTTACTATTTTTTAATACATATTTTTTCTTTTTGCAGACTTCTTTTGGGCTGGAATTAAGTAGCTGCATTTAAATTGGGTCGTTGTTAGGTTTGACTGATGTGCACCAGCTGCGTTCTGGTTTCTTATTGGACTGCTGTTGGGCTGCTAAAGCTGCTTTGAAGCAGTTGGGCAAAAGTTTGTTAAGCAAATATGGATTGGGCTAGCTAGACCATGGGCTCCAATTAGTAGGACGACACCTGGCATTGTTGCTGCATAGGAGTCTCTTCCCCCTCATTTTCATTTTCTTAGGGGCTTGAGCAATTCACTTTAGAGAGGAGGGAACCCATAGTTAGGGCTTCGAGTAAGAGAGCTAGAGGAGCGCATCCTGACCTGAGAAGACAACGCCAAGCTCGCGATGCTACCTGGAGAAGAAGACCTGACTGGAGCTGCCACGTGGAGAGAATCAAACGGCCAAAGGAAAGCAAAGATGCAAAGTGAAGGTTGGTCGTCCGATAATGAAGCGTAGTGAGCAAGGTTTTCCTTTTCCTTCTTTCATTTTTTCAACCCTATATAAAGGGTTTTTCCATCAAGTAAATAGGCTGGGATACTTTTTTTTCGCTATAAGTTTTACATTCTTTAGATTAGGGTTTTTAGTCTTAGTTGCTACTGGATTTCGCAGAGGATTTCATGAGAGTGACATATCGTGTGCTTCCTCTGTGGTTTATGGTATGTTTGTAATGTAGCTTTTGATTCTAATAAATTGTTGATTCTGTTTTCGATTCCTTCTTTCAATTTTGTTCCTATTCAATTTATGATTTCTGCAAGTGTTTTGTTTTGAAAATGAGTTGAACTCGTAAATCTACACATCTGTGATTCCTTTTGGGAATTAAATGACTCCATAGTGAGCATGAATTATCAAGATGTCTTCTCGAGTGGGATACGAGTTCAATGCATAAAGATTCTACATCAGATTTATTTTCTATTCTTTTCTTTTTTATTATTTGTATTATGTGTGATTTCAATTTTTTAATTGGACTTTGGTTGAGAAATGTTAAGGAAAACATACAAATTTCTACATCTGTTTTGGATGTAATAGGACCCCGAAGTGGGCCTAGATTTTCAAAAGGTCTTCTTGAAATATGTTAAACTTCATAATTGTTAGACTAAGTCCAATTTCAGTCTTGTATTTTCTTTCTTGTGAAATTGTGCATTTACCTATGAATTCGACTATGCTTTGAGATTGTTCTTTGCTTTTTGATAGTGATAGTTGAAGTGTAGTTTGAGTTTTGATGTCCTGGTTGTTTACTTTGAGTATTTTAGAGTTCATGATGGTTTACTTTTGTTTCAACTTTTATATTTTTGATGTTTTGATTTTTGTCCAGTTATAATTGATTCCTACCATTGCATTTCATTTGTTCCATGTGTCCTTAAGTTCTTTTAAGTAGATTGATTCAAACTTTTAGTGTAACATATACATACTATTCATTTGTAGATTTAGTTGCATCATTTAGATATTGCATTTATAGTTTTTAGGTTATGTTATTAGGCAGTAACATTGTTCATTAGTTTAGGATAATTTTAGTTGCATTTAAATGTTCATATTAGCTTAGGTCATGTTACTGTTTCTATCTTAGGGAGCTTAGATTTCTATTTTTTTATTTTCCTTTTATTTCATATTCTTTCTTCTTCTAAAATGATTTTATTTTTAATTCTTTTCTTTTTAGTTTCATTCATTTTAATTTTTCCCACCTGTTTAATAGTTAGTAAATAGAATAAAAGCAAGAATTACTAAACACTTAAAACTTAATTGTACCGAGTCAAAGGATTGATACCTAAGTTATCCCTATACTTCATTAGTAGGGAAATCTAGCTTTGTTCTGATTTTGTGATAGCTTGGGGTGGACCCGTTCTTCCACCATAGTTTGACAATAACACATGTTAAATTTATAATTATTGATGGGTTACTTTGAAAATATTTATTTCAATTCATACGTCTTGATAAATAACCCATGTAGCAGCCTGTGATACATGAAAAGGATGACATGGTATAAGTAGAGGATGATCATCTAACAAAGCTCATGGCAAAATTACCTAGATTGTCTAAAGGACCAGTAGAATTGTACTAGGATTTAAGAGTATTTAGCCTCTAGTGTCATGTGCTAATATATATCAATTTAAATGATGCACTAGAGATCATTAGGGGTGGCAAGATGTTGAATATTTCAATTCTTCAATTATGGTGCATGTAAGATATCTCATTGTCTTCCATACTAATTATATTTAGATTGTTAGTTTTTAACAACTTAACTTTCTTATATAGGTAAATGGACACAGTCATTGTGGACCAAGGTTGGTCTTCGATGTACGAGTTTGTTGACCTCATATGATTCAACCTTCTGGTAACATACTTGAGAGCAAACAAATTATTTGCAAACATGGATGGCTGAATTAAATAGAGATATATACCTTGCGACATACATTGATGTGTCACTAGTGCAGTTAGGGAAACGACAACGGTTATTTTCACTGATAGGCACCGATTTCTGAACCGAGGCATATTCAGGCGAGGTAAAAAGTGATAGACTTTATGCCTCGGTTTAAGAACAGAGGCATAAAATGGTAGGATTATTCGTCGGCTAAACCCTCTATTCTGCAATGTTTTGCTACTAATGTCAGGGAAATCAAGCATATAAAGATAGGCAGTGGCAGAAAGCCATTGGATTTTACACAGAAGCTATCAAACTCTGTAGTGATAATGCAACGTACTATAGTAACAGGGCTCAAGCGTATCTAGAACTTGGAAGGTAGTGTTTTTTTCTGGCCATTAGTTGAAAGTGTCAGGCAAAATCTTGATTTGTTTCCTCCGTTTATCCAGTTATCTTCAAGCTGAGGCCGATTGTACCAAGGCAATTAGTCTGGACAAAAAGGTGACTTCCTTAAAAAAACCATTGTGCATGGATTTTGTCATCATAGTCTTGCAAAAGCTTGTCTTCATTCCAAATATGCATGGGTTTAAAATATAAAGCTTTGGGATTGAAGACTAACTACTATTCTCTGCCATACTAAAATAAAGTCTTTATATAATTACAAAGACATTTGAGTTGTATAACAACTTTGCATCAGCTTCCAGATTTAGTTTAATAAAGAGAAAACAGAGAAAGATGATAGTGTCTTTAATGGGATAAAGCAGGAAAAATGATGTTTCATACTGTTTAATTCGTAGATTATACCATAAGAATTTTATAGTAACGTTTGTTTATTATGCCTTTTACCCAGAATGTGAAGGCCTATTTTCGTAGAGGTACATCTAGAGAGATGCTAGGCTACTACAAGGAAGCAATTGACGGTAAAATCTTTTCATTCTTTCTGACATTTTTTTTTGCATCTTATTATTTCATTAGAAAAATTGAGAAGGAATATCAATGCGTTATACCACACGTTTCCTTCTTTTTTTTAAACTCATGCATGAATTCATTTTTCTTTAAGTTTTTAAAATATAAGTATTACATCAAGCATGGGGTCTATACTTTGCTGGTTTTGAGAATAGAAAACACAAACTCTTATTTGATTAGAGTAGTTTCTGGAAACTTTTATTTGAAGTGGCCCACTGCATGTATTAGGAATTAAATCTGTCCCAGAGCCTGTATTTCCTTGATTATGATTAGGTGTTATCATTTTGTTTTTAGTATATATATATATTTTTAATTTGAAATGGAAAATCAAATATTGGACTGCCGAACTTCACACACATTTTATGTAGTTTAAAATAATTTGTGATGAAATTTGGAGTTTCACTTTCAAATTAGAACATATTGACAGGGTTCATCTTGTTTTATTGGGATTGTTTTCATTTTAGGTAAGATAGGAAAATTTTCCTGCGTTTTTGCTAACAATGGTTTGTGCTTTGCAGATTTTAAGCATGCTCTTGTACTTGAGCCGACCAACAAAAGGGCATCTGCAGCGGCTGATAGGTTGAGGAAGCTATTCCAGTAGGTACATAATTTTGGCATGGGATAAGGGTCTTCAATTCATTGTTGGTGGTGCTGGTGACCTATAAGCGCTGAGACGATTAGTGAGTTTCTAGTTACAATAATAGAAGAGTAATCCGCATGTGATTTCTGCAAAATGATAATGATTCTTTTGTGCTTTGAGGCACATCAATTCTTAGACATGGAAAGCATGTATCGTACCATCACTTCTTCAGGTTCTTTTGACAAAAGTTACGTATTTATTGCCAGAATGAGTCCCAATTTTGCTGGAGGTAAATATATTCGAATTGTAATCAGTCAAGTGAGGCGGTTCGTAGGACTATAGCTCGGTGTTTAACTGTTTCTCCATTGTACTTTCACAGTTTTATAATCTTTGCCCAGCTGATGTTCCCCATTTGTTAGTGCTTATTATGACTACAGCTGTGCATTTTCTTAAAAATGGATCGTACGTCGCTGGTCCTTTATTACTTTGCGCAGTTGAACTCTTTCATTCGGTAGTGTTAAGCTGTTATTTACCTCCGAAAGTGCCTCTTGGAGCAGTGGAGGAATGGCTCTAGAAAATCCATTTTGCCTCTCTAAATTGACAAGGTAATTTAAATGTATTTTAAAGGGGATGGAAAAGCTTGTCTTTAAAGAGAAAAGGAAAGCTACTAGAGAGCTTCTGAAAATGTTTCTGCCCTTGTCTTTTTCTATTAAGAAATATCAACTTTTCCAATTTGATAGGGATTTGAATTGCTTAAATGCAGGCTTTATGTTTTTGTAAATACGCGCAAAACAATTAAATATTAGGATGAAAATTATTTAAAATGGATATGCTCTTATTGTGTTAGAAACCAATAAACTATCATATTTACCTCGAAGTGTTTGGTAAAAGGTGTTAAGCTATTCCATAATTAAAATTTAATGTAAAAAATTATAATTATATATTTTTATATAAAGCTATCTTCTTACTATTTGATGTTTTAGTTTTTGCAAATTTTGAATTCTTATGATTTTAGAAAATATATTATTAAAAACTAAAATAAAGAATGTAATAACTAAAATAGTATAAGATAGAAAATATGCAAAAAAGTATTTGAAATAACAGTTTATCTGTATTCATTTTATTGTTTGATAAATGTTTAACATGAATGTGGTATATTCTCTTAGTGACAGTGTGTTTAGATGAAATAATACGCAATAGCTAGAAACCAATGAAGTAACATATTCACCTATAAGTGTTTGATAAAAAAAATTTGTTAAACTATTTGAAAATTAAAAGGTGTAAAAAATTATAAGTATATGATTTTTTTTACAATTAAAATAGTAAACATTTCATTAAAATATTATACTATATAATACAAACATCTTAATAATTAAAAGGGCACAAGGATAGCAATGAAGTAGTATAATAATCAAAACAATAAACACCTAACTATTCTATATAAAAGAAAAATGAAATAAAGCACGATTAATAGTGCAAAAGAAAAACAAAATGCAAACACCTGTAATATTCCTAAATGGAATTAGAGAGAAGCCAGTTCTCATCTATGAATGAATGTATTCTTGCACATATTTACCAAACGCGTGCATCTTTAAAATGCAAATATGCGAACTGGGGATATACCATCATCCTCTAGCATACTTTTGATTTGACAAACAGAAATTGTTACCTCAATCAAACGCCAAAAGCTCATCCAGCTGTTCGTCTGTCCAATGGGGGACTGAACTTCTTTGACTATCCATCTGCCTCTGACTTTCCAACTGAATTTCCATCTCAGTTTTTTCAGCACGAGATGTATGAACTGAGTTCGATGCAGAACTATTGCCTTGAGCAATCTGCGCTAAACTATCGGCTTCTTCATTCAATTCAGGAGGATTGGGTTGATCTTCCATCTCACTATCAAGCTCACTAACACAATTTACTTCCACATGTCCAGCATTATCCAGACTTAACGGCAAGTTCTCTCTTTCTGAAACAGTTTCTCTGTGAGACGACGTTGAAGCCAAAACTTCAGCTCGCTGCGGTCAATATCTGCCACTTGTCTAGAGCTTGACTCAAATCTGAGACCAGACATGATTTCTTCATTTCTTTCCAGGGGCGGAGAGGATGTACTTCCAGATGCAAACAACCTTTCAGGCCTTTCTGTTGCAAAGAGAGCCATGTATGAGTTTCCAATAGCTCGGCATTATCAATTACGCACAAAAAATGTGTTCAGGAATACTTGATAAAAGAACTTGATTCATAGATGTGCACCTACCCGTACTAGGTGTAGCGCGTATCACTGGGCGTACAGGATGTATTAATTGTTCTGATGGAGGTCCACAGTCCTTGGAGAAGACCTGTGTAACATATTAACAAGCTATGTATTCCTGAACATAAGCATATGTATAGTAAAAGGATTATACAATTTTTTCATCCAATCATAAATTGATAAATGTATCAAGTCTATCTATTTTTGCAATAAATACCTTGAAAGTCATATCTACTGAGATTTCTGATTGATCTACGTTGACAATGCACATAAATTAAACTTAATAAGAGAAGATAGTAGTGTATTCACCAGTGTCATCTAATCATAGACTGACAAATATGGTAAATTTGTCGTTCCTAAAGAACTAACATAAAAAACATAATATTATGTTTCTTACTAATAAACAGCCAAAACAATGTTATATTCACAATGGATGAAAACTAAACTCTATAAATAAAGTAACCTAACTCGTCTAGAACGTGGAATTGAATTCATTAACTAATTGGGAGTAACCTGAAATGAAAAACAGAGACGACCCTACGGCTTACCTGTAGCACGTTGCGTAATGTTACATTCAGATAACAGGTAGAGGGGTAGGACAAAACACAGCAACCTGTAAAGTATAATAGAATTAAATGTAAGCAATGAAAAGGTGTGAGACAGACACAGAAAAAGCAGTATCAAGGAGAAAGACCTCGCGCAGAACCACGACAGAACCAACAGCGAAGTCCTTCCCAAATTCCGGCTGCGCCAAGACTTTGCGATGGACACTGGCACTAACAGTGGCCGTAGGATCCTGAAATGGGAAATTCATATGAATCTTCTCATGAAACGCATATGAAAGCAGTTACATACATCTATAGATACAGAGAGTAAAAGTAGAGCGAGTACCTTGAGCGTAATCTTCATGTCACCAAGACCGTTGGGAGTGCAGGATTTGATAACAGCTACGACCAGCGGCACTCTTTCAGTGTTCTTGATCGAGTTCAACGGCGTGCCGTGTGAGACGTCATCAGCGTCCACCATACCCTGCGAGCGCACAAATTGGATGGCGCAGAGCCAGGGATTGGTGCCGAAATCGCGGTGACTTTCGAGGCCGACGCGCCTTATGAATTCCTGAGTGGGAAGTGGGTCGTCGCGACAGCGGTTGCTCATAACGGCTTGGACGGCGCCGGCAGGGCCAGGAATGAGGGAAGAGGAGCTGGATTGGGCGTTGCAAGGGCGGAGGAAGGCGGAGAGATCGGACTCATCGACGCCAAGGGCTTCCCAGGGTTCCATTTCCATCGCGCGGGAAAAGAAATCTCCCGCCACTTCCTTTTCTTCTGTTTGGAGGAATCCATCATTAGCCGGGCCCAATTGGAAAGTTATATACTGGAGCCGGGCCCACTTTGGGCTTTCTCCTGATGCATCCCCCACAATATTTGGCACACCTCAACAATCTTGGAAATCACTATTTTATTTTCGTAAATTTTAAATGACCTTCTATTATATTTAGAAAGAAATTCCAGTTCCATAAAATAAAATAAAGCAAGGGTTGTGAAAAGAGAACCACAAAATCGGAGGAGAGTAGCGGGGAACATCGTACACGTTGAAGGTGCAAGGAGACTACCTTCAACCACTCTCCTCTCTTCTATAAAACCAATTCAAACCCTGGCCAGCGTCAATCTGTATCTCTCACAATCAATCACACAAACGTTCCATCTCTCTCTTCCTCTTAATTATAGCAATTACACCAATAAATTACACAATATTATCGCCAGGAGGAGGGAGACAGTGATTGGGAGGTACACCAGTCTCAAACATGGATGAATTACTCGGCCTTCTGAGAATTCACGTCAAGCGTGGCGTCAACCTCGCCATTCGCGATGTCAGCACCAGCGATCCATACGTCGTCGTTAAGATGGATAAACAGGTCTCTTCTTTTAATATAATCCACCAAGGATTTTCTTAATTATCCGAACTCAATCGTCACCTGTTTCTGCAGAGGCTCAAGACTCGTGTGATTAAAAAGGACATTAACCCTGAGTGGAACGAAGATCTTACGCTTTCTGTGACAGATCCCTCTGCTCCAGTGATACTGGTAAAACTACATAACAGAAGAAAAAATAATGTTATTATTTCGGTTTGGTTGATGCATTTTAATACTGATTAATAATTTCAGACCGTGTATGATCATGACACTTTCTCCATGGATGACAAAATGGGAGATGCGGAATTGGATATCTCACCGTATATAGAAGCCGTGAAGATGCAGGTGGAAGATCTTCCGAATGGAACTATAATCACGAGAATACATCCGTGTAGACAAAACTGCCTGGCGGAGGAAAGTTGCGTGGTTTTTGAGAATGGTAAAGTGCTGCAAGATGTTGTTCTGAGACTAAGACACGTGGAAAGCGGTGAGCTGGAACTTCAATTGGAATGGATTGATCTTCCTGGGGCCAAGGGATTGTGAATTTTCTTTAAGATTCATGCCTGCTTCCTACGCCAAAAATTTCTTCAAATCTCTACTTATATAATTTCATTTTACTTTTTTTTCTCCCATTTCTAGTGTAATATTGTAGGCTTCACGAGAGGCCAGCCAATCTATGGCGTTTTCCACTCATAACATTACTTATATGCTATTTCTTGTATATATTTTACAGCTTTTTAATTCTCGTTTAATCACTAAATCATGGTTTACAAAGGTAACAAACATGTTTGAATGGTGAAGGTCAATTTTATAATATATGTTAATTAATTTAGACTTTTATCATTCGCTAAAGATAAAAAAAACGTCATGATTCAATTCAAGAACACTTGAATGGATTTTGAGATTGAAAGTAAACTTAAATTTGTGGATTGAAGAGATAGAAGGTGTTGGGAGATGAAAGGGGAAGTGTGATGTGTACGAAATTGACTGAAGGAATGTGTTTGAAATATGGGTGGTTGGGCAAGAAAATATTTAGACATTGGTTGAAGGAATGGAGTAGGCAAGAGGTAAATAAGACAAAGGAGTTGAAATCGAAATGCATGCACTGGTTTTATGGTCTTAGGAAACATAAAAAGCCGTGGTAGTGCGTGCAACTAAGCATGGCGTTTAGAAATTGGAGAATTCATTATCTAACTACTCTTCCCACTCCTTTACTTTCATCCTCTGCTCTCTTCAATGTCTTCCATCATTAACTTCCATGCACGCTTCACTTATCCCTTATAGGAGATACATATATCATATATACTACTATTTTCTCTCTTTTTTCTTAATCACTATTTATATAAAAGTAAAAGGAACAAATAACTTCATTAATTTTATGAATAGTGTGTAAGCCTGATCATTAATAACAAATATGGAAAGAAATTTGTACGGTGCAAAAGTCATTTTTTATATAAGGCTTAATACCTATTTTGTCTCCTCAAAAATGTCAAATTAGTCCATACTTTAAAAAACACGTCAATTACGTCCTCATTTAATAAAATTTGCATCAATGAAATCCTTTCCGTTAAATCCGTACAAACGGCGTTAATTATTTTTCTCTCTTATTAAGTAACGCCGTTTGTACGGATTTAAGGGAAGGGATTTCATTGATGCAAATTTTATTAAGTGAGGACCTAATTGACGCAATTTTTAAAGAATGGACTAATTTGACATTTTCGAACGAAACTGTAGACAAAATAGAGTATTAAACCTTATATAAACTTGTAATTAACTACCAAAAGATTTCTCGATGTTTTCTTAAACTGAAATAACTAAGACTTAACCATGTCTAGCAAAAGTGAAAAAAAGTAGCAATGCAAAGAACCAAACCAGTAACACCTTCACATTGATATTTCAGTTATTTTTTTCAATTACTGAAATATTCATTACTTTGAATAAATACATTAGAAGTATATAACTAAATTAAGTCCGATCATAAGTTTACATTAATACCCATATTTATTATATAATTGCGAGCATCAACTTTCTAATGTTTAAGCAAACATGGATAAAGTATACTAAAGAAGAACAGTGATTTTAATGTTTTAAAATATGTTGATTTTTTTTTTAAAATACCAACGTGAATACTTATTTTTAATGTTGGGGCAGAAAAAAAAACACAAAGAATTTTGGAAAAAAAATAATTAACAATATCCCCAGCCCCTTCTCTCTCTGTGTTGGGGACTGAACTGCAAGTGGAAGCTCGTTGCACGCACGTACCTCTCGAAGATGAAAATATTTTTGTTGTATTTTCATTATTACCCCACTTCCACACCACCTCAAAAACCAGACACACGTGCTCTGCCTCTCCTTCATCAACTTCATCATCGTCTTTACCTTCTCTCTCTCTCTCCCCACCAACTTTGTCCTTCTCTCCCACCTTCTCTCATAAACCTCTCTTCTTCTTTCTCCAAACTCACTTCACTCAACCATCCGAAGGAAGAACAAAATGATCACTTTGGCCGACTTTTACCACGTCATGACCGCAATGCTGCCACTGTATGTGGCCATGATACTCGCTTATGGTTCGGTGAAATGGTGGAAAATCTTCTCCCCGGACCAATGCTCCGGCATAAACCGCTTCGTGGCTCTGTTTGCAGTCCCGCTACTCTCCTTCCACTTCATCGCGTCGAACAACCCCTACGAGATGAACTTCCGGTTCATCGCGGCGGACACGCTGCAGAAGATGATCGTGTTGGTGGTGCTGACGATCTGGAGCAACGTGAGCAAGAGGGGGAGTTTGGAGTGGACCATAACGCTCTTCTCCATCTCCACCCTCCCGAACACGCTGGTGATGGGCATTCCGTTACTAAAAGGAATGTACGGGGAGTTCTCGGGGAGTTTGATGGTCCAGATAGTGGTACTCCAGTGCATCATCTGGTACACCTTGATGTTGTTCATGTTCGAGTACAGAGGCGCCAGAATGTTGATCTCTGAGCAGTTTCCAGACACTGGCGCCACCATTGTCTCCATCCACGTGGACTCCGACGTCATGTCGCTTGATGGACGACAGCCCTTGGAAACCCAAACCCAAATCAAAGAGGACGGAAAGCTCCACGTCACCGTCAGAAAATCCAACGCCTCCAGATCCGACATCTTTTCTAGAAGGTCCCAGGGTTTCTCTTCCACCACTCCTCGCCCTTCCAACCTCACCAATGCAGAGATTTACTCGCTCCAATCCTCCACCAACCCTACTCCCAGAGCCTCCAGCTTCAACCACTCCGACTTTTACTCCATGATGGCCCCTCCTCGTAACTCCAACTTCGCTACCAACGACGTTTATGGCTTCTCTGCTTCCAGAGGACCCACTCCCAGACCTTCCAATTACGACGAAGATGCTTCCACCGCTGCTAATACTAACAACAACGACAAACCC
>JAFNIE010000825.1:5000-23811 GCA_027742785.1 Vigna reflexopilosa | reverse complement strand
TTCCAAATAACAAAAAACATATTTTCCAGAATCTGAAGCTAATAGGATATAGCTGGCAAAAAAAGATCTCTTCTTTCCTTACAGTTAATACAAAACCTATACCATCAAATTGGGAAATATCTACAACATTTTAAATAAATATTGAACCACGAAACTTATAAAACAAGAGTTTAATCTCTACGTACCATAAGTGTAACACTCTTTATACATGTCATCAAATCAAAACTCTTCCATAACTTTCAAGGTAAGTATTGTAACAATTTCCAATTGATAGACAGTGCAAAAACTCTCTATACGGTTCGTGATTACACTATTTACACAAACAAATTGGGTAGGTTGAAATAAGTGGAAAGATGATTTTTTTTATTTAATTTTCAGAAACCCATTATGCAGGATGCAGAACAAATTAAAATCTCTTATACCCAAAGGAGTGGATTATTGATATTTGATACGAAAAACAAAACGGTAAAAGGGTTACCAGATTTGTGGCTGATTTGAGGTTCTTGTTCTTGACAGCATCGGAGACAGAGACAACAGTGGAATTAGAGCGAGCATTGAGCTTAATGGGGGCGATGAAACGAAGCTTCTGAGTGGATCCAAGGAAGGGAGTGGACGTGTTGAAAGACATGGGGCCGCCATTGGATCTGTGATGGAGAGGAAGAGGGTGCGCAAACTTGGGAGCGGAGAGAGACATTGTTAATATTATGGTATGGCGAGATGCGAATGAGAAAAAGAAAGAGGCTAATGTGTTTGAGGAAATGCAAAAGAGAGAAGAGAAAAATGCATGAAAGCCGAAATAATCAAAACACAAATTCAGAACACATTACACATTCAATCACACATCACGGAGAGGAGACAAAGAAGCCACCAATACGCAACTAACTTTTCCTACTAATACTTATTCTTCTTCTTTTCTCTTATTCAAATTATTGTTCAACTAATTCAATTGACACATCATTTTTATCTCACTTTGCTCCTACAAAATCGCCCCTAATAAACCATTCATTATCAACATTATGTGTATGGTTGAGACAATAATTTTCTCTTCAACACATAACCCAACGTTCAATTTTCACCTGAGTTTGTATATTTTATCACCTAGGCAAATAAATCGTGATCATGAGGTCATAATTAAAAGGTTTTCAAAATTATATCTCATGTTAAGCAATAACCTAATATTGAATTATGGTGAACTTTAAAGTTAAAATATCATACTAATAATTTTCCCCCAGTATAACAAGAAGGGTCCATAGCTCAGTGGTAGAGCATTTGACTGCATATCAAGAGGTCACCGGTTCGAACCCGGTTGGGCCCTACACGTTTTTCTTTTGTTTTTAACTTAAATTGCAATGTGTCCAAAGAAAAAAATTACAAATAATTATCTTCTATGTATCATTTATAATTTTGTAAATAATTATAAAATCTTAATTGAAATTTTAATCAATAAAATGGTTAAATAATATGAAAAAAATAATAATAATTAAACCACACAAAAAAGTGGAAAGAGGGCTATTAGCGTAAAAAAGTTACTCATTTAGAAAGATTGGAAGTGGGTAGGTCACTTAGAAACATCCAAACATATTGATAGCATACTTTTAGCATATAATAGGTTTCTGAAAAAGAAAATTTGGAGTCTAAATCGTATTATCTATTTTTTTTAGCTTAGTGAAGGACCCTTGTAAAGTGCAAAATTTAAATGAAACATTAAACATCAAATTAGTTCCTTAATCTTAGAAGATATTTCCCTAATCAGAAAACATTGTTGAAGTTGTATATATTGGACCTATTTAAAGCATACTCAAAATATATGATCACTTAGCTATCTCATGTCTGATTTTTAATTTCGACAAAGTTGTAATCTTTTGAGAAAATAAGCATAGTACAAATATTTAGTAGTAAAACAATATGGGCTAAGGAAAATTCTGTAATTTAAAAATTGGACAAAATATTAAATGTAACTTATTTATACACATTTCCGTATAAAAAAACACTAAAGTTCAAAAGACACTGATATAAGATTGTTTATACCAATTAACTTAAGTATAAATTTATTTTAACTTTAAAAATTTGTTTATCTCAACTTATTCTCTATAAATATTTATTATAATGTTTATCCAAATAAAATTAAACCAATATATTTTATAAAATTTAAACTTTTGAAACTTAAAATTAAATTAAATTTTTCTTATTTTACATACAAGACATTACCGGTAAATGTCATCAATCTTTCATTCATGATACAGATACTGGTATAAATTATTACATAAAATTAATGATAACTTGAATGATCATGGGCAAAATAAAGACTTGCATATGTCTAATTATTTTTTAAATTAGTTATTAAGAAATAAAGAAATTAGTATATGTTTTTTAATAACTATTTTACATCCTTTTTGTTTGGTAATTGTTTATGAACGAATGGATAGAATATTTATTTAAAGTAATTTCTTATATTTTTTAGTTGTTTTTTTTTTATATTTTAAAGTGTCTGTGTTAAACATATTTTGAAGTTTAAGTTAATTTAGGTTTGATTAGTCAAATAACCAATGTTGTAATAAATATATCATAAAAGTTTCAACAATACATTTGATTTGTATTTATAGGTTTCTTCATGAGCTTTTGATTAGGGTCAGTCTAATCACAATCTAATTATGTTAAATCTGATTACTTATATGTTTAGATTAGTTGATTCTGATCAGTTTCCTCTCAGCTCATGTCTTAAGTGATCAATATGAATTCCAAGAACTTTCCTACCCAAACGTTGAACACACACTTCATTGGATTAAGGTGCATGTTGTATCTTTGAATATGATTAAAAAAAAATTGATCAGTTCCTTTATGTATCATTGATCATTAGGATTTTACCATTATGTCGTCAATGTACACCTCCATGCATTTTTTTACTTATCTAGTCTTCGAAGACCTTGTCCATGACACGTTGGTAAGTGACCCATGCATTCTTCAGACAGAATGACATCACCTCATAGTAGTAATTGGTCCGCTCAATAATGAACGTAGTTTTCTCTTTGTTCGGATTGAATATTGGGATCTAGTTGTATCCCGAATAAACGTCCAAAAAGAGTAACACTCAGTGACCCAAGGCTCTATCCACTATTTGATTGATACTAGGTAAATGGTATGTGTCCTTAGGTAAATGCTTTGCAGAGGGTGCACCATCACTAACACAAAACACTTACAAATATTAGTCACAAAGAAAAACAATTTGTAAGAGTTTAGAAATACCACCTCTCTTGAAACCACAAGAGATGAACTTACACTTCCTTTGAATCTTCACAAAGGATGACCACCTCCTTCGAATGCTTCATGAAGGATGATTCTCTTCCGGGCACTTCCTCGGACACACCAAGGATGAACAAGTTATTCCTCTGTCACCGCAGTAGCACTTCAGGACTTTGCAGACAAGAGTTTCCTTAGCTTCAACAATCTCACAGAGTTCTCAAAGAGTTCAGAGATCTTTTACACAAGGGAAGAGTTGTTTTTTAGATCAACAGTAAGCCAATTTATAGACTCAGCCTAATACCCTTCCATTCTTCGAAAACGGGCCATCTAACGCATTTAATCGATTAACATAAATATTAATCGATTAATAATGAGTACAACGGCTAGTTTTTCAAATATGAAACAAATTGTTAAAATAGTTGCAGCGGAATTGTTAGCGTGGAATAACAAACCAAGAGGGTTTTTAATACGAACGTGTGCCTTTTAATTTCTACTCAATTAACCTTACCAAGCAAATAATAAAGACAAATAAAGAGAGTAAGGTAGAGAGAAATTTGCACAGATGATTTTATCCTTGTTCGGATCTTACCAATCCTACGTCCAGTCGCTTATCTCAAACAAGATAAACCTTTTCACTAACACAAAACAATTACAAATTACAATCACAAAGAAACACAATTTGTAAAAGTTTAGAAACCACCTCTCTTGATACCACAAGAGATGAACCTACACCTCCTTTGAGTCTTCACAAAGGATGAACACCTCCTCCGAATACTTCACGAAGGATGATTCTCTTCCGAACACCTCCTTAGACACACCAAGGATGAATCGGCTATTTCCTCTGTCACCGTAGCAGGACTTCACCAGCTCCACAGACACAAGTTTCACAAGCCGAACAAGAACACACAAGTCTCAATGATTTCTGAGTACTAGAGCACAAGGGAAGAGTTTTTTTGAGATAAAGAGTGAGCCATTTTATAGACTCAGCCTAATACCCTTCCATTCTTCGAAAACGGGCCATCTAACGCATTTAATCGATTAACATAAATATTAATCGATTAATAATGAGTACAACGGCTAGTTTTTCAAATCTGAAACCCCCAACGGCTAGTGTTAATTGATTATTCTCAGAAATAATCGATTAACTAAATAAATCAAATATAAATTACAAGAATCAACCCTAATACATATTTGAGCACTATTACATCAACTTTGATTATTATAAAAGCTTTATAAAATACAGAGATCTTCAATTTGTCTTTATGGATCTTGACTTGTGCAAATCTGTTCATCATCAAAACTTCATCTTTGATTTTTGCTAACATTCTCCCCCTTTTTGATGATGATCAAAAACTATTTTGATTTAAAGCTTTTAGTAATAATCTGGATAAAACACAACTTATGGAAGAAAAAGTGCATTAGTGAATAAACACAAATAAGCAAATAAGCTTAAATAAGCTTTAAACATTTTCTCCCCCTTTTTGATCATAATTAAAAAGGTGTGTTTGATGTTCTCCCCCTAAGATAATACTCCCCCTTAATAAAAGCATGTATGCATATGAGCTAAAAATATTTCAAATTTAAAGATTCATTCAAACATACACAATAGGATATTTAAAGCAAATAATTTTAGGATGAAGAACTTATAAAACATTGTTTAAACATACATTGAACTATATAAGATAGGAATTTTAAAGCATACAAAAATATGGCTAGTTTTTCAAAATTGCAAAACTGGAACGCATTTAAAAATTCAATCCTAAGATATTTCTAAAGATTCTTAGATCTCTTCTAATGTTTACCCCTTTAGATATGCCTCCAACTTCGTAATGATAATCCTCTAGGTTGTTTCCACATTTTGTTTAGATCTTCATCTTGAGGATTGTCATCATTCTTCGCTTCATTTGTTGTCTTCTACAAATCTTCATCATTGCCTGCATCTAATTCAACTGACTCAAGAGGTTTTGCCTCAAGGTCTACAATTTCATCAAAGACAACATGCACACATTCTTCTATTTCAAATGTTTTCCGATTGAAAACTATATATGCTTTGTATATTAGAAGATATCCAAAAAAAATAGTTTCATCGGCCTTGGAATAAAATTTTCTTAAATTTTGTTTTAAAGAAATTCTAAATATTAAACAATAGGTACCCAACTACTTGTATGGGTCCTTTGGGTTAGATTTAGAAAAAATCATTTTACAACCCAAACATATCTACCACTTGGAACACCATAATGCTTAATTTTACATTTATTTGAAGTATGACCTTTTTTCATACAATAAAAGCATGATACAAAGTTTGTGTTCCTATAAGTTGTTCCTTTTTCTACCCATGTTCTACGGGTTCTATTATTATGTTTATTTTTAATTTTAGGAACATACTTATTTTTAACAACCTTATTTTCGTTATTTTTACTACATTCTCCTAAGGTTGTGCGTTCTAGTAGTTTCTTAAAATTTTCACAAGAAGCACATTCATCACTACTAGTAAATTTACCCTTTTCAAAAAATAAAACTTTATTTTTCAAATCTTTATTTTCTTCAAAAATATTTTCAAAATTTAATTTTAAATTTTTATTTTCTTCAAGAATATTTTCAAAGTCTGATTTCAAATTTTTATTTTCTTCAGAAATATTTTCAAAATTTAATTTTAAATTTTTGAAATCCTTTTTCAATTTCTTATGAGCTTTATCTAATTTTTCAGATTCTACTATTAAAGCAGCATAAGTTTCATGCAATTCATCCTCACTAATTTGACTATAATTATCAGAATCGCTAGATGTACTTACTTGGCTTCCAGCGTCGTCGTTCACCACTAAACAAATGTTTGCTTCTTCATCAGATTCGCTCAAATCGGAAATTGTTTTGTTGTCATCTTCCCATGCAATGTAGGCCTTCTTTTTCTTGAAGAATCTTTTCTCCTTTTTGTCTTCACTCTTCTTTTGATTTGGGCAGTCTGCGTTTAGATGCCCCTTTTCTCCACAGCCGTAGCATCGGTAATTTGAGGAAGATACTTGATTATCTTTCTTTTCGTATCTAAATCTTCCTTTACCTTTAGACTTCATGAACCTGTTTAATCTTTTGATCACAAGACTTAAATTTTCCTCTTCGTCTGAGTCTTCATCTTCCGATTTACCTCTGCTTCTTTCAACCTCCGACTTTAATGCCAAACTTTTCTTGTTGTTTTTGGCTTTTGCTTCTTCTTCATCAAGTCTTCCAAGATCTAGTTCATGTTCCCTCAACTTTCCAAAGAGTGCCGCCATAGTCATGGTGTTGAGGTTCTGTGACTCCGAGATTGCAGTCACCTTTGGTTGCCACGACCTGTCTAAAGACTTCAAGATTTTAATGTTAAGTTCATCGGTATCAAATGACTTACCCAGTCCAATGAGATGATTGACAATATTGGTGAAGCGTTTTTGAACGTCTGAAATTGTTTCTCCTTGCTTCATCCGAAACATTTCATACTCTTGGATTAAGGAGTTCTTCCTTGCCCTCTTTACATCATTTGTTCCTTCATGCGTTACTCTGAGTACGTCCCACATTTCTTGAGCAGTTTTGCAGACAGAGACCCTATAGAACTCATCAACAGTCAATGCTGATGCAATGATATTCCGAGCTTTTACGTCATTTTGAAATCTTTTCTTTTCTTCAATGGTCCATTGACCACGGGGCTTTGGTTCCTGTATATTGTTAGTAGGAACAGAAGAACCAGATGCAATAACATCCCAAATTTCACAATCAATAGATTCAATAAATATTTGCATCCTTACCTTCCAGAATGAATAGTTCTCACCTGTGAATAGTGGGGGTCTATTGATTGATGCACCCTCTGCAAGGGTTTGATGTGATCCTGCCATTTGAATGACTATCAAAGCAAGCTCTGATGCCAATTGTTAAAATAGCTGCAGCGAAATTGTTAGCGTGGAATAAAAAACCAAGAGGGTTTTTAATACGAACGTGTGCCTTTTAATTTCTACTCAATTAACCTTACCAAGCAAATAATAAAGACAAATAAAGAGAGTAAGGTAGAGAGAAATTTGCACAGATGATTTTATCCTTGTTCGGATCTTACCAATCTTACGTCCAGTCGCTTATCTCAAACAAGATAAACCTTTTTCACTAACACAAAACAATTACAAATTACAATCACAAAGAAACACAATTTGTAAAAGTTTAGAAACCACCTCTCTTGATACCACAAGAGATGAACCTACACCTCCTTTGAGTCTTCACAAAGGATGAACACCTCCTCCGAATACTTCACGAAGGATGATTCTCTTCCGAACACCTCCTTAGACACACCAAGGATGAATCGGCTATTTCCTCTGTCACCGTAGCAGGACTTCACCAGCTCCACAGACACAAGTTTCACAAGCCGAACAAGAACACACAAGTCTCAATGATTTCTAAGTACTAGAGCACAAGGGAAGAGTTTTTTTTTGAGATAAAGAGTGAGCCATTTTATAGACTCAGCCTAATACCCTTCCATTCTTCGAAAACGGGCCATCTAACGCATTTAATCGATTAACATAAATATTAATCGATTAATAATGAGTACAACGGCTAGTTTTTCAAATCTGAAACCCCCAATGGCTAGTGTTAATTGATTATTCTCAGAAATAATCGATTAACTAAATAAATCAAATATAAATTACAAGAATCAACCCTAATACATATTTGAGCACTATTACATCAACTTTGATTATTATAAAAGCTTTATAAAATACAGAGATCTTCAATTTGTCTTTATGGATCTTGACTTGTGCAAATCTGTTCATCATCAAAACTTCATCTTTGATTTTTGCTAACAAGAATGACATCACCTCATAGTAGTAATTGGTCCGCTCAATAATGAACGTCGTTTTCTCTTTGTTCGGATTGAATATTGGGATCTAGTTGTATCCCGAATAAACGTCCAAAAAGAGTAACACTCAGTGACCTAAGGCTCTATCCACTAGTTGATTGATACTAGGTAAATGGTATGTGTCCTTAGGGCATGCTTTGTTCAAGTTAGTGAAATCGATGCACATCCGTTATTGACTGCTTGATTTCTTCACAAGGACCACATTGGACAGCCATATAGTTTACTTGACCTCTTGGATGAATCTCACCTCAAGCAACTTCTTGACCTCGGCCTCTGTAACTTCTTGATTCATGAAGATTTGAATGGGCTCGTCTAGGTCCACAGAACCATCATATTAACATTCTTAAGTTATTGAGCAAAATAATATCTATAATCCCTCCAACGAATGACAAAAGGTCGGTTGTGTTAAACGTTATAACAAAGTAGTGATGGTGCTTGCTCGCGGTAAAGCTACTGGCTTGGATTGTTCAGTCCAATCCTCCTAAGGTTGCTTAGCTAATCTTGGAAGAGTTGTAATCAATGACACAAGATTATTACCACCCTTATCTTGCTGAATGATGTCATTCTCATCTCTTAATACTCTTATTTCCTCTTCATATTTTCTCTTTGTCTCATTTATCTGCCTTTACATCCTCATTATGATCTCCATCGAGTATTTTCCTTGTGTTTGGTTACTTGTCATAATTCTTGTGGTCATCATGTAAACTTAAATTTTTTTCGCTCGATCCTACCATGAGTGCCAAAATGTTCCAGACATATAGGATCAAGTGTTCACTTAAAGTGATCTTCACTTTGATACTTAAATTAATTTATATTCGATCAGTCAAGTAATTAATATTAAAATAAATGTTGTAAAAACTTTAATAATCATATCTTTAACTTTTATTTATAGTTTGATATTTTTTTCCCAATTCGAACGATAAATGTGAAGTAATTTATTCTCTAGTCAATATTAAAATATCTAACCATTAAGTTATAAAAAGAATTGAGTGAAAACTATCTTGAACCTACGTCACCATTAAAACCAACAAACCTTGATGTTTTTCTTACAGCAAGAAAACACTACTATCGACTTCAAAATCTTTTTCTTGCTTATAAAATACTGAAAGTTATTTTGAATATATATATATATATATATATATATATATATATATATATATTGTGATAGTGACAAATATTAAAAAAAAACTATATACAAATACTATCAGACATTGAGTCTAAAAAGTATTTCAACAAAAGATTTGTTTTAAAATAATCATTTTACGTTGAAAAAAACAACTCAAACCAAATAGATTTACTTGTGTCGCATGGTTTGAATTACATTTATTGTTTTCTTCACCGAAAAAGAACCAACATTATACATTTAATATACCTTAATTCTAGTAGGAGAGTGGTTTTAATATTCCTAATTATCGTAAACAGAAAATTACGTACTTATAATTATCAGAAGATTATAAATATAAACCAGTTTATTTAAATAAATAAATTACCAAAGAAAATATGTTTCGCGATATAAAAATATCTGCTTATATTAATAAAATACAAACTAACAACATGAAATTATTTTAATAAATCCATCAATTTCTTTAATATAAGCAGACATTTTTATATCACGAAACATATTTCCTTTGGTAATTTATTTATTTAAATAAACTGGTTTATATTTATAATCAATTCTTTAATGTACTTCCATCGTAATTAATATTCCCAATAACTAATATAAGAGTGAGATAATCAGAAAAGAAAAAACAGCTACGAAATCTTCATTAATTAAGGTAAACATGGGACTTATGAATTTCATTGTAGAATCAAGCATCTTACTTCCATCCTCATTTGATCATCCTTTTAAAATTTGAAAGCTGTGAAAAATTTTTCATTTCCAATAAACCTAGACATTCTTGTTCGCTCCCGATTTTAGCGATTGTATCTTTCTAAACTTTGGTGCAAACATGAAAAACCCAAAAGCTGAATCTCACGCTAAAGCCTTTGTAACAGGCAATCAAGTAGTTTAATAAAAAAAAATTCTTCCGCAGATCTTCACTAAAACAGATCCAATACACGATCCAAGACAAAGATCGTTGGTTTAATATGGTGTTGTTTGGGAAATCAGAACTACATGTTAGTTCAACAAACTTGAACCAAAACAACAGAAAACAAATCCAATATGGAAAATATGGGGTCAGAGACAAAAACAAAGTGGGACAAGACAACAGTGGAGGCAGAAAAAAAAACGTCACGGTAAACATTTCTCCGATCAGAATTCTCAAATGAACATAAAACACCATTCCTTAGTTCGTAGTACTACAAAATCAAGTCGTATACATAAATAATTAGCACAAAAAAGAAAACCAAAAATATATGTAACATCAACTAACAGTTAAAGAACCACAAAAATTGACAAGATGATAGTGAAAAGGTCCCTAATCGAACAAGCCGAATCCCATATCATCGTCACTCTCTTCTTCAGGTTCTTCCTGTAAAAATGTAAAAGATACAAATTAGACGATAAAAAAAAAGGAGATCAAACAAAAATTGCGGCATGAACCGGTTCAAGAGAGTTACCTTCTTTTTCTCTTCAGCGGCAGGGGCGGCCGCAGCTGCACCTCCACCTGCGGCAGCAACTGGGGCAGCTGCAACAGCGGCTGGTGCCCCACCGCCTGCAGCATTTGCAATCAAATCGCCAAGATTTTTCTTCTCGGCAAGTTTAGCAAACAAGGTAGGCCAGTAAGATTCGACTTGAACCTTGGCAGTTTTCAACAAAGTGGTGATTTTGTCGGCCTATTTATGATTTAAGGAACAACATAAGCACATCCAAGCAAATTCATTTGCTATTAAACGAAAAAACCCACTATTTATCTCTAAACAAAAGGACGAAATAGATTAAACCCACTTATCCAAATAATCACCATTATTAAATTAAAACAAAATAACGTTAACATGTTCCCCTTAACCCCTTTCCTCCTTCAAAAAACTTTAGTTCACGATTGCCCAAGTACTTAAATTGATTCGATATCCAAGCCAACAAGAGAGAAAAATTATTCTGCACCATAACATATTCCATCGCCACTTCCCTCCGTGTTTAAATTGTTTCTACATGAATTCCTACTGTAAAACACGGCTTAAATTAAATCTACAGTACTCAACAAAAGTACGTTAACAGAATCATGATAGGAACCCTAAACCTTCTTCCAAAAAATAACTCCTGTTTTGTTTTAATCCCAATTACTCAATCCATCAATAAAAAATAAGTACAATAAGTAAAATAAATAGCTTCATATTTACTCACAATTCATCAACGGTAAACCTATGAGAACACAAAAAGGATACAGTGACGGCGATTCCTTCATCGTGAAGGATGATAGATGCGTATGAGCAAGCAGTTTCGCCGACAGACATTTTCACACTGCAACACAGACAATTGTACAAAAGAAAACAAATCAAAACAACATAGTCACATATGACAAAGACGAAACATTGAAACAAAATCGTCAAAAGTAAAACTGCAAACTTGTACCTTCAAAGATAACAGATCAGAAACAACAAGTTTGCTTCCCTGCTGCAGCCGCTACTGAAATACGATTGCAGATTCTAGGTTTAAAAGTTCGTAAACCAATTCATGGGCCTATTGATTCTAGCCCATTTATTAACCATTGGCCCAATTTCATTTTCTTCGTTACGCCATTGCTCCCTCCACCACCACTCTTTCTTTCCTCCACCTCCCCAATTTATCTTATTTCCAAAACTACCTTTTTATTTTAATTTTTTTAATTTTTACCATTTGGGATTTTTAACATATTTTAAAACCATAATTTACCTCTTACTTTCACTCTCGTGGGCTACACCCATCTCCGTTCAAGGTTTTATTCTTCCTTTTCTTTCTTCCCCACTTCCTTTTCCTTTAATTCCTGGTGTGGAGAAACATAGAGGAGGAGCGTAGATCTAGTAGTGGATCTGGTTTTTCATCTCCGTCGCAGGTTAGTTTAAATCTGTATATCTGTTTATCATATGTTCAGAGCCGCGAAGGCCAAAATGGATGTGGGATATTCGATTGGTCTTAAACGGATGTCGACATCCGTTTCACCTTAAACGGATGTTGACATCCGCTGAAGGATGACATCCGTTTAAAGTTTAAATCTTTATTTTAAGGTTTATTTGATTACGCACCTGGATGAAGCACCACTGCAACCTTCGAGCACCACCACACCACCAAGAAGAGATTGTGTATTTGTCACTGCATGTACGAGGTGTATGGTACCAGGTATATGTCATTGAAATGGATTGGAAGTGGATAAAAATTTAAAATATTAATCTTAAAAATAAAATTTTAGTGAAAGACAAAACAATAACGAAGAGATGAAAGGAGTAAGGGATTGTGGTGCAGGCAGCAGCACCATGCGTTAGTGTATCTTCGTTTTTTTATTCTTTTCTGTTTTGGCTCATTTTTTGGTGCAACGTATGATGTCTAATCTAAGGATTATAATTTGTGGTAGTCACCAAAAAAAAACAAAGATAAAACAGTGGGAGAGGCACTCTTTCCATGAAGCCATCATGGCGTCCATTGACGATCATCCGCTAAACCTGGACGCCATGCCTCTTATCCTCCTTCCTACCATTCTCCATCATAGTCTTCCACCTCCTTTTCAGACATTGTTCCCTCTTTAAACGCTTTCGTTTTCACTCATTCTTTACATACTAATTATCAATTTTCTTTCCAAACATCACTGCTTAAATGCCTTTCTTCTTAATTTATATTCTTAATCTAGTGTTACTGTACTGATGATTAACTAAAATTACAATAATGATCCAATCTTGCTTTGCTCATGATACAAACTAAGTGGGTCCGGGCATGTTAGAAAGATACCCCGAAAGGTTCGGAAAGAAAGAAGAAAAGAATTAGATGCTTTATGTGTCGGGTAGTTAATAGTTATCTTCCCATAAAAACATAATCAAGAAAAACCTCGTCAGTTAATCCATCAATGGGGAACTGGATTCGAAATATCACACATTGATCAATCAAAGAGAGATTCAACAACTAAAAGAAAGATCGATTCTTTGTTGGGA
The DNA here is from genome assembly GCA_027742785.1 of Vigna reflexopilosa. NCBI lineage: Eukaryota > Viridiplantae > Streptophyta > Magnoliopsida > Fabales > Fabaceae > Vigna > Vigna reflexopilosa. Next base: position 10,643 of record JAFNIE010000825.1, on the reverse strand, counting down.
TCCTTCCTTTCTTCAAACGGAACGAACAGAGATAGAATCAGAGCGATTCCTTAAAATCCTTTCTGGATATTCCTCAATGTGCCGACTATTCATGGAACGTGAGAAGCAGATGAATAATCATCTGCTTCCGGAAGAAATCGAAGAATTTCTTGGGAATCCTGCAAGAGCCACTCGTTCTTTTTTTCTCTGACAGATGGTCAGAACTTCATCTGGGTTCGAATCCTACTGATAGGTCTACTAGAGATCAGAAATTGTTGAAAAAAGAACAAAAGAAACATCTTGCTTTTTCCAGGCGATCGGAAAAGAAAGAAATAGTGAATTTATTCAAGATAATTATGTACTTACAAAATACCGTCTCAATTCATCCTATTTCATCCTATCGAGGATGTGATATGGTTCCAAAGGGTGAACTGGACAGTTCCAATAAGATTTCATTCTTGAACAAAAATCCATTTTGGGGTTTATTTCATCTATTCCATGACCGGAACAGGGGGAGATACACGTTACACCACGATTTTGAATCAGAAGATATATTTCAAGAAATGGCAGATCTATTCACTCTATCAATAACCGAGCCGGATCTGGTGTATCATAAGGAATTTTATTTTTCTATGGATTCCTCCGGATTGGATCAAAAACATTTCTTGAATGAGTTATTGAACTCCAGGGATGAATCGAAAAAGCACTCTTTATTGGTTCTACCTCCTCTTTTTTATGAAGAGAATGAATCTTTTTATCGAAGGATCATAAAAAAATGGGTCCAGACCTCTTGCGGAAATAATGTGGAAGATCCAAAACCTAAAATAGTTGTATTGCTAGCAACAACATAATGGAGGCAGTCAATCAATATAGATTGATCCGAAATCTGATTCAAATCCAATATAGCACCCATGGTTACATAAGAAATGTATTGAATCGATTCAATTGCAACTTCGAATATGGAATTCAAAGGTATCAAATAGGAAATGATACTCTGAATCATCGAACTAGAATGAAATACACGATCAACCAACATTTATCAAATTTGAAAAAGAGTCAGAAGAAATGGTTCGATCCTCTTATTTTGATTTCTCGAACGGAGAGATCTATGAATTGGGATCCTAATGTATATAGATACAAATGGTCCAATGGGAGCAAGAATTTCCAGGAACATTTGGACTATTTCATTTCTGAGCAGAATAGCCGTTTTCAAGTAGTGTTCGATCGATTACATATTAATCAATATTCGATTGATTGGTCTGAGGTTATCGACAAAAAAGATTTGTCTAAGTCACTTTGTTTATTTTTGTCCAAGTTACTTCTTTTTTTGCCCAAGTTTCTTCTCTTTTTGTCTAACTCACTTCCTTCTTTTTTCTTTGTGAGTTTTGGGGGTATCCCCATTCATAGGTCCGAGATCCACATCTATGAATTGAAAGGTCCGAATGATCCACTCTGTAATCAGTTATTAGAATCAATAGGTCTTCAAATCTTTCATTTGAAAAAAAGGAAACCCTTATTATTGGATGACCAAGATACTTCCCAAAAATCGAAATTCTTGATCAATGGAGGAACAATATCACCATTTTTGTTCAATAAGATACCAAAGTGGATGATTGACTCATTCCATACTAGAAAGAATCGCAGGAAATCTTTTGATAACACAGATTCCTATTTCTCAATGATATCCCACGATCCAGACAATTGGCTGAATCCCGTGAAACCTTTTCATAGAAGTTCATTGATATACTATTTTTATAAAGCAAATCGACTTCGATTCTTGAATAATCAATATAACTTCTGCTTCTATTGTAACAAAAGATTCCCTTTTTATGTGGAAAAGGCCCGTATCAATAATTATGATTTTACGTATGGACAATTCCTCAAAATCTTGTTCATTCGCAACAAAATCTTTTCTTTTTGCGATGGTCAAAAAAACATGCTTTTTTGAAGAGAGATACTATTTCACCAATCGAGTTACAGGTATCTAACATATTGATACCTAACGATTTTCCGCAAAGTGGCGACGAAGGGTATAACTTCTACAAATCTTTCCATTTTCCAATTCGATACGATCCATTCGTTCGTGGAGCTATTTACTCGATCGCAGACATTTCTGGAACACCTCTAACAGAGGGACAAATAGTCCATTTTGAAAAAACTTATTGTCAACCTCTTTCAGATATGAATATACCTGATTCAGAAGGGAAGAACTTGTATCAGTATCTCAATTTCAATTCAAACATGGGTTGGATTCACACTCCATGTTCTGAGAAATATTTCCCATCCGAAAAAAGGAAAAAACGGAGTTCTTGTCTACAAAAATGCCTTGAGAAAGGTCAGATGTATAGAACCTTTCAACAAGATAGTGTTTTTTCAACTCTCTCAAAATGGAATCTATTCCAAACATATATACCATGGTTCCTTACCTCGACGGGGTACAAATATCTAAATTTCATATTTTTAGATATTTTTTCAGACCTATTGCCGATACTAAGTAGCAGCCAAAAATTTGTATCCATTTTTCATGATATTATGCATGGGTCAGATATATTATGGCGAATTCGTCAGATTCCATTGTGTCTTCCACAATGGAATCTGATAAGTGAGATTCCGGGTAATTGTTTCCATAATCTTCTTCTGTCCGAAGAAATGACTCATCGAAATAATGAGTTACTATTGATATCGACACATCTGAGATCGCTAAATGTTCAGGAGTTCTTCTATTCAATCCTTTTCCTTCTCCTTGTTGCTGGATATCTCGTTCGTACACATCTTCTCTTTGTTTCTCGAGTCTATAGTGAGTTACAGACAGAGTTCGAAAAGGTAAAATCTTTGATGATTCCATCATACATGATTGAGTTGCGAAAACTTCTGGATAGGTATCCTACATCTGAACTGAATTCTTTCTGGTTCAAGAATCTCTTTCTAGTTGCTCTGGAACAATTAGGAGATTCTCTAGAAGAAATACGGAGTTTTGCTTTTGGTAGCAACATGCTATGGGGTGGTGGTCCCGCTTATGGGGTCAAATCCATACGTTCTAAGAATCAATATTGGAATCTCATCGATCTCATAAGTATTATACCAAATCCCATCAATCGAATCGCTTTTTCGAGAAATACGAGACATCTAAGTCATCCAAGTAAAGCAATCTATTCCTTGATAAGAAAAATAAAAAACGTGAATGGTGATTGGATTGATGATCAAATAGAATCCTGGGTCTCGAACACTGATTCGATTGATGATAAAGAAAAAGAATTCTTGGTTCAGTTTTCTACCTTAACAACAGAAAAAAGGATTGATCAAATTCTATTGAGTCTTACTCATAGTGATCTTTTATCAAAGAATAACTCTGGTTATCAAATAAGTGAACAACCGGGAGCAATTTACTTACGATACTTAGTCGACATTCAAAAAAAGTATCTAATGATTTATGAATTCAATACATCCTGTTTAGTAGAAAGACGTATATTCCTTGCTAATTATCAGACAATTACTTATTCACAAACCTTGTGGGGGGCTAATAGTTTTCATTTCCCATCTCATGGAAAACCCTTTTCGCTCCGCTTAGCCCTACCTCCCCCTAGTAGGGGTATTTTAGTGATAGGTTCTATAGGAACTGGACGATCCTATTTGGTCAAATACTTAGCGACAAACTCCTATGTTCCTTTCATTACAGTATTTCTGAACAAGTTCCTGGATAACAAGCCTAAGGGTTTTCTTATTGATGATAGTGACGATATTGATGATAGTGACGATATTGATGATAGTGACGATATTGATGATAGTGACGATAGTGACGATATCGACCGTGACCTTGATATGGAGCTGGAGCTTCTAACTATGATGAATACGCTAACTATGGATATGATGCCAGAAATAGACCGATTTTATATCACCTTTCACTTCGAATTAGCAAAAGCAATGTCTCCTTGCATAATATGGATTCCTAACATTCATGATCTGGATGTGAATGAGTCGAATTACTTATCCCTCGGTCTTTTAGTGAACTATCTCTCCAGGGATTGTGAAAGATGTTCCACTAGAAATATTCTTGTTATTGCTTCGACTCATATTCCCCAAAAAGTAGATCCAGCTCTAATAGCTCCGAATAAATTCAATACATGCATTAAGATACGAAGGCTTCTTATTCCACAACAACGAAAACACTTTTTCACTCTTTCATATACTAGGGGATTTCACTTGGAAAAGAAAATGTCCCATACTAATGGATTCGGGTCCACAACGATGGGTTCAAATGTACGAGATCTTGTAGCACTTAACAATGAGGCCCTATCGATTAGTATTATACAAAAAAAATCCATCATAGACACTAATATAATTAGTTCTGTTCTTCATAGACAAACTTGGGATTTCCGATCTCAGGTAAGATCGGTTCAGGATCATGGGATCCTTTTCTATCAGATAGGAAGGGCTATTTCACAAAATGTACTTCTAAGTAATTGCTCCATAGATCCTATATCTATCTATATGAAGAAGAAATCATGTGACGGGGGGGATTCTTATTTGTACAAATGGTACTTCGAACTTGGAACGAGTATGAAGAAATTAACGATACTTCTTTACCTTTTGAGTTGTTCTGCCGGATCGGTCGCTCAAGACCTTTGGTCTCTACCCGGACCTGATGAAAAAAATGGGATCACATCTTATGGACTCGTTGAGAAGAATTCTGATCTAGTTCATGCCCTATTAGAAGTAGAAGGCGCTCTGGTGGGATCCTCACGTACAGAAAAAGATTGCAGTCAGTTTGATAAGGATCGAGTGACATTGCTTCTTCGGTCCGAACCAAGGAATCCCTTAAATAGGATTCAAAATGGATCTTATTCTATCGTTGATCAGAGATTTCTCTATGAAAAATATGAATCGGAGTTTGAAGAAGGGGGAGGAGTCCTCGACCCGCAACAGATAGAGGAGGATTTTTTCAATCACATCGTTTGGGCTCCTAGAATATGGCGCCCTTGGGGCTTTCTATTTGATTGTATTGAAAGGCCCAATAATTTGGGATTTCCCTATTGGGCCAGGTCATTTCGGGACAAGCGGATCATTTATGATGAAGAGGATGAGCTTCAAGAGAATGATTCAGAGTTCTTGCAGGGTGGAACCATGCAGTACCAGATACGAGATAGATCTTCCAAAGAACAGGGCTTTTTTCGAATAAGCCAATTCATTTGGGACCCCGCGGATCCACTCTTTTTCCTATTCAAAGATCAGCCTTTTGTCTCTGTGTTTTCACATCGACAATTCTTTACAGATGAAGAGATGTCAAGGGAACTTCTTACTTCCCAAACAGATCTTCCTACATCTATATATAAACACTGGTTTATCAAGAATACGCAAGAAAAGCATTTTGAATTGTTGATTCATTGCCAGAGATGGCTTAGAATCAATAGTTCATCATCTAAAGGATTTTTCCCTTCTAATACTCTATCTGAGAGTTATCAATATTTATCAAATCTGTTCCTATCTAACGAAGCGCTATTGGATCAAATGACAAAGACATTGTTGAGAAAAAGATGGCTTTTCCCAGATGAGATAGTTGTTGCTAGCTGCTCCAATAACGAATCATTGGTTTAACTGAATAACTAAAAAAAAAATAGATAGACCTTTCTTTCTCTTCGTCTCAGGTCGATGGATCTTCTCACTTGA
>JAFNIE010000824.1:0-23826 GCA_027742785.1 Vigna reflexopilosa | reverse complement strand
GAGTCATTAGAAAAGTTGAAGCATGGTAGATTTAAACAAGTATGTGCAGCCATCAATTCCCAAATTTGATGGCCACTACGATCATTGGGCAAAGTTGATGGAAAATTTTCTTCGGCCCGAGGAATTTTGGTATTTGGTGGAACATGGTATTATGGATGTTTCTACCAAGATTAATGCAACAGAAGTTGAAACTAAATTAATGGAAGAGCAAAAGTTGAAGGATCTGAAGATAAAGAATTATCTATATCAAGCAATTGATAGAGAAATTCTGAACATTATTCTCAATGACGAGACATCCAAAGATATATAGGATTCAATGAAGCAGAAATTTCAAGGATCAACCTAGGTAAAACATTCACAATTGCATGTTCTATGCAAGGATTTTGAGCTACGACAGATGAAGGATGGAGAATATGTGAATTCACACTTTGCCCGAACTTTGAAGATTGCTAAAAGCATGAAAGCATGCGGTGAAAACATGCAAGAAAATGTTAATGCTGCAAAAATATTGTGGTCAATGACAATGAAATTCAATTATGTAGTATGTTCTATTGAAGAATCCAACAACATGGAAACCATGACAATTGATGAACTTCAAAGTAGCCTCCTCGTTCATGAACAACGAATGATGCTGACTGTAGATGTAGAGCAGGTGATGCAGGCTGTGTGGCATATGAGAAAAGTGAGAGAGGTAGAGGAAGAGGAAGAGGTAGAGGTTTCTTTCGAGGAAGCGATAGAGGTTTCTTCCGAGGAAGAGGTAGAGGAAGACAATCATTCAACAAAGCAAAAGTTAGTTGAATGTTTCAAATGTCATAAACTAGGACATTTTAAATATGTATGTCTTCAGTGGGAGAAGAAGACTAATTATGCTGAAGGAGAAGACGATGTGGAACAAAAGGATGAGCTCTTGTTAATGGCATCCATAGAGTTTAAGGAGGGGAAGAACAATGAGTGGTTTTTAGACTCTGGATGCAGTAACCACATGAGTGGCAACAAAAATTGGTTCACACAATTAGATGAAGACTTTTGACGCAAAGTAAAGTTAGGCAATGATACACGCATTGTTGTGATAGAGAAGGCAGTGTACGGTTGGTGGTGAGTAAATGTCTATTACGTTCCTAAACTTAAAAATAATTTATTGAGTTTAGGACAACTTCAAGAGAAGGGATTGTCTATAAATATCCAATACAACAAGTGCACTATTGTACATCCTAAAAGAGGGCAGATTATGAAGGTTAACATGAGCAGTAACAAAATGTTTGTGCTTACATCTACAGTGACTTCAACAAATACTACATGTTTTCGGGCCACTCTAGAACAAAATTCTCAACTATGGCACAACCGATTGGGAAATTTAGGCTATGATGGCTTAAATTTCTTGTTTCAAAACAAATGGTGAACGGGCTGCCATCTATCACTATACCTCAAGATTTATGCACACACTGCCTTGCTGGAAAACAAAACCGCAATGCTATGTCAAAGAGGAGCTTATGGAGAGCATCAGAAAAATTACAGTTAGTTCATGCATATCTATGTAGTCCTATTCAACCTTCATCCAGCAGTAATAAGAAATACTTCCTAATTTTTACTGATGATATGTCCCATAAGAGTTGGGTGTATTTTTTAAGTGAGAAGGTAAAAACTTTTTATTTGTTCAAATCAATGGTGGAAAAGGAAGCTGGAGAAAACATTCTTTGCTTACGGACAGATAGAGGAGGTGAATTCAATTATAATATTTTTTATGGTTTTTGTAAGAATCAAGGCATACAAAGGCAGTTGACAGTAGCTTATACTCCTCAAAAAAATGGAGTTGCTAAAAGAAAAAATAGAACCATCATGAATATGGTTCGGTCAATGCTTATAGGAAGACATGTTCCCAAAATATTTTGGCCAGAGGCAATAAGATGGTGTGTTCATATTCTTAATAGGAGCCCCACAATTGCAGTATAAGATAAAACCCCTGAGGAGGCTTGGAGTGGAATAAAGTCTTTTGTTGCTTATTTTCGAGTATTTAGGTGTATAGCTCATGTACATACCCCAGATCAACAACAGGTTAAGTTGGATGGAAAGAGTAAAAGATGCGTTCTTCTTAGAGTGAGTGATGAGTCCAAGGCTTATAGATTGTTTGACCTCGTTAGTCAAAGATCATTATCAGTAGAGATGTTATATTTGAAGAAGAAAAAGGCTGGGATTGGGACCAATATGATAAAAATAGTCAACACATTGTTTTGGATTTGGGTGAATATATAGCATAAGACAGTGACACTGAGGAACAAACTAAACAGAATGGAGCATAATCTTCAAAGCATAAGACAGTGACACTGAGGAACAAACTAAACAGAATGGAGCATAATCTTCAAGGCAGCAGGTAGAACAAAATTTGAATGAAAGTAATGTTGAAATTAACATTGATCAAAATGAGTCTCATCTTCCATAGATTGTTACTTTAGTTGAAGGGGGTTAGAAGATGTAGAAGAGAACTAGTATGGATGATTGATTATGAAAAGGGAGAAGGCCTCTTAGATGAAAATAGTTAAGATGCAATGATGGTGATAGAAGATGATGTAGTGACATTTGAAGAAGCTGTCAAAAGCAAAACTTGGAAAGATACAATGAAGAGAGAGATGAAGGCCATAGAAAAGAAAAAAAACATGGGATTTAATAGATCTGCCAACAAGAGTCAAGCCAATCGAAGTCAAATGGATACTTAAAACCAAACTCAAACAAAATGGAGAAATTGACAAATTCAAAGCTAGGTTGGTGGCTAAGGGGTATGCACAACAATGTGGAGTAGAATACACAAAAGTATTTGCACCAGTGGCCAAGATGGATACCATACGCATCATTCTTTCAACAACATCTCAATATGGCTGAACTATTTTCCAATTAGATGTGAAGAGTACATTTTTGCATGGGGATTTCAAGGAGGAAATATTTATGTAACAACCCGCTAGTTTTGTGAAGAAAGGTGAAGATGGCAAGGTATACAAGCTACGAATGGCTCTTTATGGACTCAAATAAGCACTAAGAGCCTGGTACAACAAGATAGAGACATACTTAATGAGTAATGGCTTTGAAAGTGTTTTTGTGAACACACATTGTTTACAAAATCAAAGAGAGGTAACATTTTAATTGTGAGCTTATATGTAGATGATTTAATATACACTTGAAATGATCAGAGCATGTGTGATGAGTTTAGAAATTCAATGATGATAGAATTTGATATGTAAAATTTAGGAAGAATGAGATATTTCCTTGGAATAGAAATTTTCATACACATGGAATTTTTGTGTGTCAAAGAAAATATATTCAAGATGTATTATCAAGGTTTGGTATGAAGGAGTGTAATGCAGTACAAAATCCTATTGCACCAGGAACAAAACTGTCAAGAAATCAAGGAAGAATTGAAGTGGATGCTACTTTATTCAAATAAATGGTTGGAAATCTCATGTACAACCAGATATAATGTATGGAGCAAGTCTAATTAGCATATTTATGACTAATCCTAGAGATAATCATTGGCTAGCCACTAAAAGAATACTGATATATTTAAAAGGAACTATAGAATTTGGAATTTACTACAAGAAAGGGGAGAGTACTAGCATAGTAAGCTATACACACAATGATTTTGCTGGAGATGTTGATGATAGGAAGAGTACATCTGGATTTTTATTTTTTCTACAGTCTGGAGTTGTTTCTTGGTCTTTCAAAAAACAACCAGTGGTAACATTATCTACAATTGAAGCTGAGTACATAGTAGCCGGTGCCTATGCTTGTCAAAGTATTTGGATTAAGAGAATTATGGAGACTTTCGGTTTCAAAAATCAGAATAAATTATGCTTTTATGTGATAATAATTCAACTATCCAATTGTCGAAAAATCCAGTTCTACATTGTAAGAGTAAACATATAGATATAAGATTTTACTTTCTGAGAAACCTTGTTAAAGATGGAAGTATTGAACTAAGTCATTGCAGCACACAAAATCAGATAGCTGATAAAATGACTAAGTTAAAGCTAGAGCAATTCCTAAAACTCAGGAGCATGTTAGGTGTGATTGAAGTATAAGAAGTAAACTAAATTGTTCTTCAACATTTAGTTTAAGGGAGGGAATGTTGGTAAATATTTATTATGTTTTAAATGGTAGTTTCTAGGTTTTAAATAAAAGGTCAGTTACTGACCCAGTCTTTTAAGGATAGAGCTATCTTTTAGCTCAGTAGTTATTTCAACATACGTCTCTTGCGTGAAATTAGTGGGTTGGTTATTTTTTAGTTTCATTTTCATGCTATAAGTGATGTAATCCTGCCCGATATATTCCTTTTTATCGTATTTTTACCTTTCATAGGTTAGCTTGTACGGAGCATGGGTTACTATAAATACCCAGCTTCTCTATTGTAATGAGGACTTTTGAGTTTAATGAGAATTGAATTTTCTGAAATCAGAAATTATTCTCTCTTGAAAGTCACATGCTAGAGAGTCCAAAGACTCCCTCTAGCCACCTTCCAAGCACACTCTCTCCCTTCCATTTTCCAAATTCCATCGTGCTTCTCTCTCACGTCACCATTGCTCCACTCTGCTTCAGTGGCGTCAGTCTCCTTAGCCACGCGTCATCCAGCACTCGACATCCACATCTTCATTCCTCCTTCACTCTCGCAGAACCGCGCCTCTCATTTCTTTGTGCATTTCATTCTCTCGCGCATCCATCCACATCTCAGAGCGTCTCATTCTCGCTCTCGACCACAGATCCACACTCCATACACGTCTTCGAAGGTATCTTCTCTTCGTTCACCATACTTCCTCATCTTCTTCTAGGGTTTCCAGTTCCTTCCACCATTTTCCACCGTTCAAACACCTTAATCCCTTCGATCTTCACTTTTCACCGATCATCCGAGTCATTTGAACCGATTAATCAGTTTATATTGAGTCTTATCACCATTTTAGGATTTCTTCATGTCCAATTTGAGTTTTCCCTCTTTTCTAGAATTCGTTCATGATCTTAGGGTATTCTGCCATCTATTTCGATTATCTCGGTGTCCTTCGAGTCAGCTCTCAATCTAGAGCTTAATTTACATATCCGCTGCGTCTTATCTCGTCGAGGAAGGCTCGAGGAGTCCGAATCGAGCTCTCAAGGCCTATATCGTCATCTTCTCGGGCGTTCGTCCATCAAGTGGTATTCAGAGCTCAGGTTCGAGCACGCTTCAGAGGTAAGTTGTCTCGCGTTCTCTGTCTGCAATTTTTTTTCTCTTTTTCCCGTTGTTTTCTCTTGATTCCAAGTTGAGTTGTTTCGATTCGGTCTTGTCTGATTCATATTTTGTTCATTTTGATTATGATTCGCATTTCTGTTTTATGTCATCCTCTGTTCGTTTTGTCTCGTTGGGATTCTTTGCGTTTTGTTTCGTCAAGTTTTGAGTTGTTCATCATTTTCCTTTAATGTCGTGATTTGTTTTTCTGATCTCAGTTGTTGCGAATCTTGTTTGTGTTTCGTGTTTTGAATCTCTTCATATGTTTAAGTTTCCAAATTCTGATAAGGTTGGTTGATCTGTGCTTGTTGTGCTTGGAGTTTGTGTTTCCATCATTTTAATTCGGTGCAAGTTTTTGTTTGAGTCTTTTATGTTTTGAAATCCATTTCTGTTTTGTCTATGTCATGTTGCTTTGTTTTAATTGTCAATTAAATCTGAGTTTAACTGTGATTCAATTGAGTTTTTGCTTTGAGTAAGATCTGTCCATCATCATAAGCAGTGACATTCAATTGAACGAGCTTGATGCAGACTTCAACAACAGTTTTAATGTCATTTCATTTATCTCAAGCTGTCTTGAGTTTTTGATGCTGACCATTACATGTAATTGTATTGCACTTTTGAAATTCTGTGAGCTGAAAGTTGAATCTGCTTGTGGATAGCAAATGCACACCAATTAAGCTATGAAATGTTGCATTGAGCTTGGGTGCAAGATGCTTACAGCAGCATCAGTCTTTCATTTGGCCAGCTATACCGAACTGGTTTTTCTTTGAAGTCTGTGTTAATGTTTTGAGAATGTGTGTTTGTTCTACTTAGTATTAGATCATTACTAAGTTCTAACATCAGTACATCCTAGAGTCATTGTGTCTGAGTGCTTTAATTTCTTTTCTGCAGAATTAAATTTGATTTGACTTGTGTTACTGCACCTTTGTGTCAAAGTTGTTCTGGCTTAAAATTTGTAAGTGGTTGATGATTAAGTCCACAAAAATCTGCATCACATCAGCAGTACTTGTAATCTTGTACAAAACAACCACTAAATCTGTGATTTGAATTTGAACCTAGCAGTAACACTTGTAATTGGAGTTGTTTCTACTGATTTCATTGTAAAACAATGGATAAGGCTGAAATTAACAATGTTAGATGCTGCACTACAATTCTGAAATAAAGTGAATCAGTTTGAACATTTGTTTACAAAAATTCTGCAATTTGTTCTTGATCTTTTTATTGGTTTTGAAATCTACTCTAGAACTGATCTTAAGATCCTGTTTGAGTGCTCACATTATTCAAAGCTTTGTTTCTTGCTTGTCTTGGTTGATAACTCTGGTTTTGTCTATCACATGTGCAATCTATTCTGCTGATCTTAATTTGAAGCTTTTACTTGCTTTATTCATCTGATCTAGAGTTGTCTTAAGCAATAGATCTACTGTTCTGTCATTGTTTTGTGGTTGTTCTGTTCTGTTGTGGTTTCTGATTTCTGACTTTAGCCTAGCCATTCTTGATTGAGAAGCTGTTACACTTTGGTTTCTGGAATTTGAAAGAGGGTTTGTGTGCTTGGTAGCATCTTAGGTGGTGGTGGTCTGAAAGACTCTCAAGCCTTGAACTGCCAAGGGAGAATCTCCTTTCCAAACCTTTTCATTTATGTGCTTTAAATTTCAAAAGAGAAGCCTGAGTGTTGTGAGTTTCGTGAGGCTAATTTAGCCAAATTCCTTGGCACTTTGAAATAAAGAATTCATTGTTAATCTAACTGTTTTGTGATTGTTCATTGTGCAGGGAAAAGGAGTTTGAGTGATCAAACTGGAGCAATTGTGATTGTTTTCATTTTAATCTGCTCTTGCATTCATTTTAGATTACAAACTGTTTGCTGAATCACTGCTACTTTACCTGTTTTGATTGCAGTTTGAACTTCTTCATTTCTGCATCAACACTGTTTTAACTGCCAATTTCTGCATTACATCATGTTAATCTTTCTCCATTGATTGATTAGCTTGGAATGATTGTTCAATCAGTTTGGTTTCAGCCTTGAATTACACCCATTTGCATCTGGTTTAATATCCATGTTTATGTGTATTTTGCTGGAATTGGTGTAATTTCTGTGTGCATATTTGAACTGAATCAGTGCAGGAAAAAAGTGTAGAATAGGTGTGTTGTTGTGTGCAGAGTTGATAAATATCTGGACTTTAATTGAGCAGCAGTAGAATCTTAGGGGAAAGCTTGGAAAGCTTGTGCAGCCAAGAGAAAGGGAAGTTATTACTACCTTATATCCTCTTTTGCAATCTGTTTTAACCAAGTGAATAATCATAGCAGTTTTGTGCATGTGTGATTGTAGGATGGGCATGGCAAGAAGATTCCAGAAGCAATAACAAAGTTGAGCAACAAAGCTGAATGAAGTGGACTAGGACCGTAGCAGCCTAGCATAGTTGTTTTCTTTTGTAATTGTTTTTTCTTCAATTTGTTTGTAATAGGCTTGTGTTAGCCTACTGTTAGCTTTAGCTTGTTTTGTAAAAGGGCCTTTTATAAAGTCCAAGTTCTTTGGAAGAGTCCTTGGTGCTCTTTCAAACTCTTGGCAACCTTTCTTGATTGCTTTGATTTTTTTTTTGCATAGCTAGACAGGTGAGTGTGTCTTGTTAGCCAAAGCAACAAGCCTCACCATAGGAGTAGACTTTAATATTGATTCGCTTTGTGTTTTACGTTTAGGGGTGATTTAGGCTAAAAGGGATTAAACTCTAAGTCTTTTCACATTAGAGTCCGAAGAGTCTAGTCTTTTAGTGTTTAATTGTTTGAGTTTTGTACTTTGTTTCTAAAGGTGATTTTAGTTTAAGGGGTAATTAGTTAGTAGCCTAAGACATTTCTGGCAAGGCAAGACTTGGTACTTAAGCAGCTCTTTAGCTCACCTCTCTTACCTGGGACTTGTCTAAGTGAAAGTTTTGAACCCTTTAGATTAAGAAAACTTTTAAAAACAAAGATTTCTTCTTATTGTTCATATAGGTCTTCTAGGTTAGATAAAGTTGATGAAATGTTTAAACAAGCTAGGAATCTTCCATCCTTTGGTAAAGACATAGGTGCATTAACATACCTAGCTTGGGAAGAGAAATTGATAAAATAAATCCTTGGTTTTATGAAGAGAGTGAATATTATGTCCTTAGCATATATCTTTCTAAGTTAGAAAAGCATGCAAGTGAGTGGAGGAATGAAAGACAATATCATGTTAGGAAAGGTAGAAAGTCCTCCATACGTGATTGGCATGATTTAAAAGCTTGCATGAGAAGAAAGTTTGTGCCTTCAAGCATTAAAAGAAACCTAGAACTAATTAGGGATTGCATTGATGATGGAAAATTATTTCTTGAGCGTTTAAATGATCATGGGTTTCTTCGTAGAGAATTAGAAATTGGGGCAAGACTTAAGGAGATCAAGGATAAGAAAAGAGAAAGAGAGATTGAGAGAAAAGAAAAGGAAGAAAGGAAAGAAGAAGAGAAGAGAGAGAGAGAAGAAATAGAGAAAAGAGAAGAGAGAAGAAGAGAGGAATTAAGAAAAGAAGAAGAAAAGAGAGAAAGGCAAGAAAGAGAGAAGAAAGAAAAGGAGAAATTGTTACTGATGACAAATCCTATTCTTTCAAAGACTATGGAACCTAAAAGGGAAGGTTTCCAAATCTTTACTTCTTTTCCAATAATTGATTACTTTTCAATTTTTGACTTCTCTTTCAAACCAATTGTCATTATATATTCTATGAAAACATTTTCAAAATATGACAATTCAAATCTTGAGTTATTGTTATCTTTAAGAAAACAATTAACTCAAGACAAAATTGAATTTGGACTTCTAAAATTTCTTTTAAAATAAAGTATATGATTACATTGAGTGAATATGTGAAAATGAGAGTGTTTATTGCGAGAAAGGAAATGTTGAATGAAGATGTGGCTCTTGTGATAAAGTGTTACAACTGAGAACGTGATGGAGTCAGAACGTTCTTTTTTCACCAGTGGTTAGGTTGTGCAGTAAACTTTAATTCTTATAATTTATTTATGTACAAGACCTACAAAACATATGTAATGAAAGTTGTAATACATCATTAATATCATCTTCTTCAGACATGATCAAAATCAACTTCTTTAAAGTTTTGCTTAATTTTCCAATTTCAACAAATTCCACATTTACAATACCTTTTTCAAGATACCTAAAACTCATTTACTGTTATGCTCGAGCAATAATTCTCCACCACTCTATGAAAACTTTTCAAATGCATCAACACGTTGTCTACAACTCAATGCTTTCAAGTCGATTAGAAAAAACAAGCACACTTGTCTGTAATCAACAACTCATTCTTCAAATGGTGTCTAATCTCATCGATGCATATAAAGGGTAAGTGAATTAATCTAACAAAACAAATGTTTTTCTCCTATATATATGAAGCTCGTTTTGTGCTTACATTAGAAAAATGTCATAGTGACATTTATAAATGTTAGTGAGACATAAAAAAATTCTGAGGATTCTTTTCCTACAAATTATGTTTTCTTCCTGCACTTTTAGCGGGAAAACATTAGACGAAGTGGCATTATGAGTAATTTCAAGTTTATATTTTTTTTTTCGAGAATAAGCTCATTCTTTTACTCTCATGTTGTATAATTGAGTAACATTTTGCTTTGTTACATCTTCTTGTATTTTATGTATGAAGTTGTTATGTTTTTTTGTCAAAGTGTTGTTTTGTCAAGTACTAATAATGAGTAATTTCTTTTTTTTAAGATGATTTTGGTAAAATTTTGGACTTTGAATGAAAGATGGTGTAAGTTGATTCTAATACTAACAAAATTACTAGTTATGAGATGTATATAAGTTTTTTATAGAGAAATATTGTTGAAGATTTACTGAATAGACTTCCAAGAGAGAAGTGAGTCAGAGTAGATAAAGTTAAAAAACCTTTCTAGACAAAGTTTTCCTCAATCCCCCTGCTTAGACAAAATTTTCCTTAATCCCTTTATACAAATTTTCTTTAGAAATCCTCAATGATGTTAATACTCTACCATAGAATATCGCTCGGTCTTCGTCTTTTTTTCACCCTAGTTTTTTGTGGTACCTTTTGCACAAGGTTGATCATTTATTCAACATTCTTATACATCTAGGATTTTGTGGTTGAGATTGATTTATAAGTTATTATCATTTTGAGTTTCATCACAACTTCGTCTCCAAGTTGGTGTATTATGCTCTCAACAGCCAAACTATCGCGTTCTTGTTGGAGAACTCCAAGTTTTGATGAGAGAGGAGAATTTATAGTTTTAAAGTTGCAATTGCCTTTTGAACTTTGATCAGTGCACAAATTGGTTTAAAAGCTTCACCTAGTGGTTGGTATTTGATTGCAAATTTTGATTGACACAATTATATATCCACAATTTTTTTAATAAAATACTCATCATAAAAAAAATTTAATGTAGAAAATAAATGGAGTATGAAACCAACACTCCTTAAATGCTTTGCAAAATTTTGATCATAAATGTTTATGATACTACGAGCAAGATGATTATTTATTGTGATTAAATATCTTTTACGCAAGGTGATGATAGTATAAAATGTAAAAGTTTGATAAATTTTATCTCATCCCAAGGTGGACACCAAATCTAAGTCCACTTACTGGTACTCTGATAGTCAAGTCAATAAATAATATCTTGTAAGTATCAGAATAAAAAATAATATTGAGTTAGTATACTTTCTCTGTTATCACAATATTTAGAAGTTTACGTGAACACGATACTATAACAACAAATAAAATATAATAACAAATTAACAAATATATTAATTGAATTTAGTTTATTATAAACTATATTTTATTTATATTATCATAAATACCAATTTTCCATAATTTTAAAAATATTAATATTTCATACAAATTTTACCCATGCTATTAACCTAAGCATAATAATATATTTGGAGTGTGGAATGTATAATTTTTCAAAGTATCTCACATGACACAATTTACAATAAACTTTACCTTTGTTCGTAGCCTCACAACAAATAATAATGTTTTTTACACTTATTTATGTCCCACTTATTATTGATCCTCTAAAATATTATAAATATTTACTTATTCTATTAGTCATTAATTTTTTTTAATGTCTCAATAGATCTTATTTTCGTCCAGAATCTCAAATAAGACCCTTTATTCTCTAGCGTCTCAATTGGATCCTTATTTTTGTAAAATTGAATCAAATAAGGTCTTTCCATCAAATTGATCAGTTCCATTAAATTGATCAGACGGCGTTAAGTATTATGTCACCTAACATGGGTGACATAATACTTAAAATTGAAACGTGTTGTTTTACCACACGTTTCATTAGAAACTGGGTGAAGTCTATTATACAAAAAAGGTCAAAGTTCGAAATTCAATTACAGAAATCATCATTCTCTCTCAATTTTAAACCTCTGTTCTGCCGTTTTGAAATTATATTAAAAAAAATTAAAAAACAAAAATCTATTTTCTTTTTCTTCCTTCACTAACTGCATCTTCTACGAAGCCTGCACCACTACAAAACCACTTTACGAAGCCTGCACTAGTGGTGGCACCAGGACACAACCATGGGAGATCGCGAAAATGTCAAACTATTGGAGTTGGGAGGACATCGATTCGTTGGTCTCAGTCATTAAACAGAGAAATAAAAATCTGGTGATAAAAATTAGAGAGAAAGAAAAAGTGAGGGTGTTGATCGTGGAAGAATGATAAAACGGAGATGGGTGGCAGAAGGTTGAAAAACAGAGAAACCATGGGCGTTGAATCAGTGGCGCCGTCGTCACCACCTCCGAGATCGGAAGGAAAAACCGCTTTGCTCCAAAGCCCCAAGATACCCTTCTCACTGGCTCTTCTCTTCGCTGACCTCCTCGTCACTCTCGCTGACGCTCATCTCTTCAGTACGAAGATAGATTGGGACGCTTACATGTCACAGGTTAACAGATTTCTCAAATGGGAGAGAGACTTTCGCAACCTCAAAGGCGACACTGGTCCTCTCGTCTACCCTGCTGGCTTTCTCTACATTACTCTGCATTTCAGTATCTTACCCAAGGACAAGTTTACCCTGCTCAGGTCACGCATTCAAATTATTCTATTTCTTATTCTACTCAGTTAATCTGGGCCCTTTGCTTGCTTTCTCTATCCAAGAGAGTTCATTCCATCTTCGTGCTTCGTCTGTTTAATGTGCTTCGTCTGTTTAATGACTGTGTGGCCATGACACTTCTTCAAGCAAGGGCATCCAATTAACTGTAACCTTATTGACATCTACTCGAACAACTTTTGTGATGAGTGAGGAATCCTAAAATTTGAATTTTCTAATTTGCTCTTACTTTATTTGAATTTTCACTCTTTTAATTTAATTTTTTAATTCAAAATTTAAAATAATAGAATTCACCCACGTCTTTAATGACACGTGTGTTAAAATAATACTCTCAGCATGCCAGGTGACACAATACTTAATGTTGTCTGATCAATTTGATTCAATTTTACAAAAATAAGGACCAATTGTGGCGTCAGATAAGAAAGGGTCTTATTTAAAATTCTGAACGAAAATAAAAACTTATTGAGACATTAAAACTTTTTTTTTTCATATGCTTTTTTACTTCTATTTACTCGTTCATCTCTTTTATATTGTAATTTAAGTTTTTTAATACTTAAGCATTTATTATTGTCTCCTAAAATAGTCTCTTAAGCGAGTTGTTCATCTCTTTTATAATGTAATTTAAGTTTTTTAATACTTTAGCATTTATTATTGTCTCCTAAAATAGTTTCTTAAGCGAGTGAGGAAGTTTTCTTTTTAAGAGGATATTTTTGTTTTTGAAATAAGTTTTTCGTCAATTCATTCCCCTTTCACTGATACACAACCTATTTATTTTTACATTTTAGTGCTTCTAGACTTGTTCCACATTAATTAGTATAGATCGACTTTAACGGTGAGTAAATCTTGAACAAAACTTGTTTTCACCAAGAATCGAGGCTGTCAAAATGCTGCCATATCGGATTCAACATTGTTAATGCTGAGTTTGGACGAGATAATTTAAAATGACATTTTATTTACTTGAAGAATTTAAATTCTTTTACACTAAAACGACTTATATATACACATTTTTTTGTTGGTTCTTTTCACTTTTATTTTTCAAGTTATCATTTTATTTGAATTTAATTGATTTTTAAATTTAACCATTTTTCTAAATTAAATAAATAAAAACCATCTATTAAATAAATTAAAACTATTTGTAATTAAATTATAAAAATGATTTTTTATTTTATTTTTATAATTATAATTTTTTTATTTCAAAAATATTAAGCACATGTAACATATATTTTTTCACTAGTTTAATTAGTAATTATAAAGAAAATGAAATTAAAATATTTTTGAAAAGTATTTCAAATCAATAAAATAAATGAATTTTGAAAGGTGAGTGAATTTTAAAATTTTCTCACTCTCTACTCACGAAAACAATGGTGACTCGATCTAAATTGAAAGTTTAGTTAGTCAACTTATACTAAAAGTTCAATCAAGTAAGTTTGAGTTTAAAGTTTAACTAGGTCAACTTGAGTTAAAATTTTAATTCGAGTTTATTTGGATCGAAAGTCGAATGGATTTGGTTAGGACTGATTTTTGAGACAAAATAACTAAAGTTAAAAGTTAATATGAGTCGATTGAACTAAAAGTCAAGTTGAGTCAATATGAAAGTCAGGCTAACTCGACAAATGTCGAAAGTCGAGTTAATTTAATCAAGTTGGAAGTTAAGATAAATCAATTATGTTAAAAATCAAAAAATAAGTTAGGAAGTCGAGATGACTAGACCTAAATGAAAGATTAAGACAAATTAATGTAGGTCCAAAACCAAAATAAATTTGTCTAAATTAAATATCGAGACGATTAGACCTAGACTAAAAATTAAAATGGGTTAACAAAAACTAAGGACTGAAACGAATAAGTTTGAATCAAAGGTACTTGTGTTATTCAAATGTTTTTAAAACAAGATTTTATTTAAAAGAAAAATTAAATTGTTTAATCAAAACAAACAAATTCAAATATAAAATATCTTAATTACTTTTCAAACAAACTATTTAAAAAATAAGAAGAATTTAATCATAAATAATTTAAATACTATACATTTGAATTTTTTTAGAATATTTGAAATCCATGCCCAAAATCAAGATTTATTTAAATAAAAAATTATTTTAAATGGCCAATTTAAAAAGAAAAATAATTTACTTTTGAAAAAGACGACAAACACTCGTTGAGACGCGGTGGCGTTCTAAATATCGTTTTGGTTTCCTCTTTTCTTTTTAGTTAAAACCCTTCCCTTCGTGTCTGTGGCGGGAACTCACTGTGCTTGCACTCTCTCTCTACCCTTCACCGCAATGTACAGGGTAGTCACTAGAAACGTCGCCGTTTTCCTGCCTCGTTGCCGCTCTCTTTTGCACTTCTCTCATTCGCCATTTCCCATTTTCATTTCATGTGTTCCCTCTCGCTTCCTCCGGTAATATTTTCTTGTGTTTTTCGTTTCATGTTTTGTCATATAGAATTTGTATTTAGTATTTTATCAGATTATTTGGTGAATATTCACTTTATCTGTCAAAACATTGTATTTAGAACTACACTTTAACACTGTATTATCTACAAATATGTGTCTCGAAACGTGATTAGGTGTGACACTCACTTTAACCAATACATATTATGTTTATGAACTCACTTGTATTCTTTATTCTTTATTCTTCAGTAAAGATTAATCATTCATCAAACCAGTGATACATCGCATGGCTACAACAAAAAACTATATTATTTAGTTCTTGCAGAAATCTTTTTTGTTGAAAACTGACTTTTATACTTCCTTGATCTCGGTCTAAAAGTGATTCCAGTTTTACCCGTAAGAGAAAGATTCTAATGTGATAGATATTTTAAGTTTTCGATTAAATAGTGTTTGGTTAAGGTAAAGTAAGTGTTTTTGAAATAAGCAATTTGAGAAAAAAAAAGCCCATTTAAGAAAATAGATGTGGCCAGTTTGTTTAAAATTAGAATAAATATTTTTGAAATAAGCAATTTTTAAAATAATCAGTAATTTGTGAAGCAAATACAATTTACTTATTAAAATAAGCATAAAATTGCTTATTTTTATAAATAAGCAGAACAGACTATTGGATGACAAAAGCATAAAGCTTTTATTTTATTGAGTAAGTATTCTTGTAAAGAATACTACAAACAAACTCACCTAATTATTGAGTAAGTATTCTTGTAAAGAATACTACAAACAAACTCACCCAATATTTGTGTTGGAGATCTCATATCGATTAAGAATAAGACAACATCATAATATATAAGTGAAATTGAGTTAGATTTAAATTTCACTATCTTAATATGGTAAGTAAGCCATTTAGAGCAAAACCTAGTGAAGTTCATTTGGACAATTATGCCACCGCTTTAGGACTATCACCCACAAATATCTAATTCCACACTCATGAAGTTCATTGCTTCAGGAAGTGTGTTGGAGATTTGACGTTGATTAGAAATAGTGACAAATTACAATATATAAATGAGGTTGTGTTAGGTTTAAATTATACTATCTTAATAATTTGGTTCTTAAAATGTAGAGAAGTGCTTATTTTTTAAATAAACATGCCAGACAGACAAACAAAAACAAAAATACATAAACTCACCCATTATTATTTTAATTTCTATTCTCCCCCAAATGTTCATAAGGAGAATGTTTATATTTGCTTATAAAAGTAATGTATTTATTGAGAGGATAAGATGATTGGAGTAAAATTGTTTCAATGAGTGATATATTTATTGTTATTCTTAATTTGTGAAAATAGCTTCAATTGCATTGGGACAAGGGGGTAGTTATTAGGTTTTATGAATATCATTCATCTTTACTGCTTAATTTTTTTGTGCTAAACATTGTACTTGAAAATTTGTAAAAAGGATGGTGTATGGCTTTATAGCGAGTGCCATGGTGAAATCGAATTTAACATTTTTCTTTTTTGGTTTTTTAAATTTCGTATGAAGGTGTAAAACTAACGCAAGCAGTCTTCTATTGAGTTCTAGTTTAGAGACATGGTAAAAGTCATAAAGATCTCGTGTGAGATTTTGGTGTTTGAACAACATCTCATGAGTTAGCAAGAGTTATTGATGCTAATAGTGGTTTTGGACCTTGGGTTCATTCTAGCTTACATCCTTCTTGCTTTTTATGTTATTGTGCAAAGTGTGAAGCAAATAAGGTATATAAGAAATCACTATTGAATTTGCAATGCCAACTAGGTGGGCACTCCATGTTATGTTAATCGTTTGCAGCATATCCAAGTACAATAGAAAAATAAAAAAATATAATTGAATGAGGGACTATACCGAAAGCCACTCAATAAAAAACCTATAATTAGGTAGATTCCATCTATTCTTATAGAGATCAAACTGAACAAAAACAGGAATAAGATCCCACCACCTAGTACATCTGTGTCTAACCCTAAAAGAAGCCTATTCATCAACATAATAGTTTCCCTCTTTCCCTATATGTTTGAGACACATGAAATCTAATTCTCTTAGGTTGATAAAACATATTCTTCAAATGATTCTTAAAACACCAAGGAACTAAATGCTGATTGGAGAAAGGTTGCATCACCAGCATAAACGTTGATCTAATATTTGCTTGACTTGGTGAAATTCTAATTATGTAAATATCTAGTTTTTTGTTGTATGACATGTAAAATGTGAAACTTCTTATTGAACAGAATAAATAGATGTGTAAAGAATGTATCGGGCTATATGGAAAACAAGGTTTCAAGGGGGAGTAGTAGGACCACCAAGAAGCCAAAAGTATCAAAGAACGGTTTAGATGATAAAGATCTTCCTCACATATTGTGGTGGAAGGAGGTAGGTCTATCTACTCTTTTTTGCATTTGGTTAAAGCAAAAATAACTGTTCCTGAACTTTGTTAGTCTGTTTATAAAGTCTTATTTACAATAAAATTCATTTTGACTTTTATTTCCTTCTCTAATTATGGCAGAGGTTGCAAATGTGCAAAAAGTTTTCAACTATCCAACTAATTGAAAAACTTGAATTTTCTAATTTGCTTGGCCTGGATTCCAAATTGAAAAATGGAAGGTGAGTGCGCACTAATGAAATTAAAATTACTACTTTATGCATTTCTTTTGGTTTTTTTATAACAAAACAATACGAAAACATCAATTGTTGTTTCGTTATTCATAGAGGAGCAATTGTTCTTAAATAGAATTCAAAGACTTAATAATGGAACATCCTAGTTTATGATTGGTACTCCTATTTTTATGTGTGATGAGATAATTAGATATCAGTTCATTCTCAGTTCGATTTCTCTGAATCATTCTTCAGTTTAGTTCATGTACGAATGATGAATATAAGCTATCCCTATAAATCAAAACCAATGATCTTGTACAATAAATATAACCTATTAATCCTCCAAATTATACTCTTAATTGTGGAATGTAATTAAATCTCCTAATTATGTAATTAAAAGTGTACAGAGAAATATTATCTGCAATATAAATCAAGGGATTCTCACACTCGCCCATCAAGTTAGTGAGTGGATGTCATCCATTCCCAACTTTTTAATAATAGACTGGAATGTAGCACCACTTAGCTCCTATTTTCAATTCCTCTGCAAGTTAATTTCTAGAGGATACAAATGGTGTACATATTGTCTTATTATCGAATTTTTCCTATAAGTGTCGATCTACTTCAACTTTAGATCAATCTTCAGGTCTTCTAAAATTTTCTTTAACCATAGTATTTCACAAATCCCTAATGTCATTGTTCTAAACTTACCTCCGCACTTGATCTCACAACAACCTTTTTGTTTATTGTTCCCCCAAGTTGCCAAAATTTCTATAAGAGAAGTGTGATATCCAAAGGTAGATCTTTTGTTGTCTATTGAACCTGTATAGTTAGCATCTTTGTAGGCTTCTAAGATCACATCTCGTTCCCTTTTGTAAATATAATTCCTTTTCCATGATTTCCTTCAAGTATTGTAGAATGTGATAAACACCTTTGAGTCGAGTCTCCTTTGGATTATACAAGAATTGACTTACAACCCCTACAACATAGGCAATGTCGAGTCTAGTGTGTGACAAGTATATCAATTTTCCAACCAACCTTTGACTAGATTGTCTATCCACATCTACATTTCAGTTGATTTTCTATCGAAATGCTTTCACAATCTTCATCTGTGATCTCATGATCTTCCACTCTGGCATGATCTTGTGTGTGCATTGAATCAAACAAGGTGTGCTAAATGGAGGAGTCACACTATTCCATGATTGTCTTGTGATCTTGACTACAATTCCAACAAATTCCATAGGACTTTATGTATATCGTTTGGCATTATTCTTCACTTCTGTTCAATTCTTAATAAAAATATTTATTTCCCTTACTTTTATATAAGTTTACAAAGATATCATTAAAAATGAGAAAAATAGAAACACAAAACTCATGGAGGGACCAAACCAAAACCCATGACCAAAGAACAAGCTAGTTAGCTATAAGGCAATCCATGAGCTAAACTTCCCTGTACATGGGAAGAATACATTTATTATGAAAGAAGTCCAAAGTTATAAAAGTTGGCATAGTCGTATAACATTTAATCCCCTCTCTGGTTGATAGGTCTAAGGTGGCTAACTTATCTGTACAATGATTTCCTTTTCGAAAAATATGGGACACCTTAAACTCAATACCACGACAAAACTTTACACATTTTCTCCAACGCCCTCTGATAGGCCATGGTACAACCTATTGAAGATAGGAATCACATTCCAACCAGAGACTTCTAAATCTGACACTTCTTGCATACTTAATGGCATGAATAGCTCCCATAAATTCAGCAAAAAGTCCGTTCTTCTGTTGCAATGTTCTTCTGTTCAGATTGAAGAACACAACTATTGGACCAATGTCATCAAGAATGCATATATGACTGTCTATAATAATCCTTTATTCTTAGCATTATAGGCTATTGTTCAAACACATTTGAACTCCCTTATTTTTGTAATATGAGGAATGGTGTTATGATGAATCTCCGTGTTTAGTGTAAAGGAAGGAACACTCAACTGGGAAATGTTGCAGTTCAAGTCAAAATTTCCACGTCAAGTATTACTCTGCAGAGTAAGTAATAGTTATGCCATTCATTGAGAATTTAGTATCGGTGGTCTTATAAATTTAGTTTGAAGGGAGCATGATTATTTATTGGGAATAATGTGTTTTTAGTGGCTATACTTTTGGTTAAACATGGTTTAATCTATGTACCTTTGTGTTGATGAATTTAGTCCTCAAATTTAGATGCATTTAGTCCCTCGTAAATTTAGGAAACATTATACATTATAAGAAATGAGGGATTAAATTCACATTTTTTTTTGTAGTTCGAGGACTTTGTTTATTGATACGAAAGTATAAAGACCTTGTCCATGTTTCACTGAAAATACTAGGACTAAATATGCATTTCCCCTTCCCAATTCTTGATAAAATTTCTGTTTTTCTCTTCGTTGGTTTTGTAGTATTCCATTTCTATCCCTCATGAAGTAAATATTCTGTTTGTGTCATGTATTAATTCATATATTTTCTAATTACTGCTAAGGTTGGGGAATTCTACGAAGCTTGGGGAATAGATGCTTGTGTGCTTGTTGAATATGCTGGTTTAAATCCCTGTGGTGGTCTCCAATCAGATTGTGTTCCAAGGGCTGGTTGTCCTGTTATGGTATTGACATTTTACTATGTTATTTTCTCATGGATTTTAAATATATATGAAATATTTTGCTGACTTTCTTATATATATAACAACTTTCTTCTTTTGTTTGTCATAGAATCTTCGACAAACTTTAGATGATCTAACTCAAAATGGTTATTCAGTGGTGAGTGCAACAATTAAATAGTATTCTATACTTTTTTCACCTTTTAAAGGTTTCATTACTTTGTTGTTTACTTGTCATGTTACCGTTTTATGAATACTTGTTGCTAATTAATCTTGATCTGCACAGTGCATCGTGGAGGAAGTTCAGGGCCCAAACTCAAGCTCGATCCAGGAAACGTCGCTTTATATTTGGGTTAGTACAATACTCTCTCAAAGCCAGTGGTCTCTATGGATTTCTGTGGTCAATTGATAGAGTTTGCTGTGGTTATTAGAGTAAAATAAACTTTCATTTTGCTAATTATTATAATGTCATATTGGTTGACTTCAAGGACATGCTTGATAATCATAGGTTCCTATTTCAACCAGCAAGAATAGCTCAGCCCCTTGTTCTTTAGGTTTACTCTGATTGGTCATTTGGCCCAGTTGTTTCACTTGGGTTCTGCATACCTTGATCCCTCCAGGGATCATGGGCTTAGTAGGTTTGTAGAGGCTCAAAATGAAAAAAAGAAGTGAAACTTGACCCAATGCTGAAAGTTGGCACATAAAAAGATGATCCACACAAACTCAGTAAACTCTCTGATTCTACTATTTCTACTGTTGGCACCTGTATGTCTGTATTAGGAATTAGTTGACAACTGAATTTTATTTTCTAGAAGATTGAATAATTAATCAGATTATTCTAATTTGATCTTATTCGAAATAATTAGTGTCCAAAGGTAATTCTGATTTGATTTTTTGTGGTCAAAATCAAATCTATCCTTTCTTATTTATTTTTGTTAGAATATTTACCCTATTTATCATGAATATATAATGTCTAGGGTTACCCTATTTATCGTGATTATATTATGTCTAGGGTTACCCTATTTATCGTGATTATATTATGTCTAGGGTTACCCTATTTATCATGATTATATTGTGTCTAGGATTATCCTATTTATCATGATTATATTGTGTCTAGGTTACCCTATCATGATTATATTGGTTACCCTAATTATCATGTACTCTAGTATCAATTTATTTTTATAAAGAGAAGATTATAAGAGGGATCAATTAAGTCCTCTAGAATTATTTTACAGTTTAATTCTCAAGTATTTTCCTTTCTACATTTATTATCTGTAACATCCCAAAATATAGTGATTACCATAAATTAGAATTAATTACAATTAACAGTAAACAATGCAGTCTTTAATTACAGAAAAGAAGTTGCAGAGCCGAACGGCTTCAGATACAAATAACGTACGCTCAAAATAGTTCAGGGATAATTAGGACGAACGGCCTTACAAAATATTTAGCCGAACGTCCAACGAAGCTAACAATTCACAATTCTAATCTATCGAGCGCCCTAAGGCTCGGCCTTCACTTCTACTTCAACCAGATTTGCTTCATCCAAATTTTCTTCTTCTAGCATCTCTTCAAGGGACGCACCACCATCTGCTCACATCCACAGCGGATGATCATGGCATTTGACAAGACGGACGTACATGAACAGTAGACAACACAATGGAAATGCAAGGGTAAGCTTATAATATTTAATTTATACAATTAACATATACATTTACATTTCAATTCACACATACAACATGTAACATATCAAATAATAATCATAGAAATATGTATATAAGACAGGACCGTCCGGACTGTATGAATCTGTGTAGCTACAGGCGTCCTTGCACCCGGGTGATGTAGTAACTGTCATAATCACATCAGCTGCCACCCGAGGTTAGTCCGTTCTTACGTCGCCCATGTTAACTTATGGACTAAGGACCTCCTGCCATTCCCACACATGAACTACTCTCCTCTACGTGAAGATGAGTATCACGGAATATCAGGATGGACCAAGCCAGCATTAGCATGCCCACAGTCATACTTTACCATTTCAATATTCAACATAAATGAGACGTTCCTCCCTTGAACGCTCGTTCAAATTCCACAATCATAAATTCAGTTCTCATAGTGTTCGCACATCATATTATTTCCTCTTAAGTACATTTCCATTCTTTGTTCCACTTTCATAAAAAGACGAGCGTTCAATCCTCTGAATGTCGAGGACGAACGTGAACCGCTAAACTGAGAAGGACTCATCACCAAATTAGAATAAAACGACAACTGATCATTTGACGAACGACCCAGCTACTCGAATCATTTGAATGAAATGACTCTAAAGTGATACAAACACATTTTCAAAATGTTCTAAGTACCAAGAAGTTAAGCCAAATCCAATTGGATGAATATACAGCAGGACGAGAAATTGAATATATTGAGAATCATTAGTTTAAAGGAATTGAATGTTAGTCAATGACCGAACGCGTCAATAACCATGTACTAGGTATTTGGACGAACGATATTTACATCCGTTAAGAGATCAAAGATAAGGACGAGCGTTCGGTATAAGTCAGAGCGCTATTTAGAACGAACGCTATTTTAACAGATATTTATCCCATCAGTACGAGCGCTTGGTACGAGACGAGCACCGTTTATGACGAACGCTTGGTATGAGACCTAGCGCGATTTAGGACGAACGCTAGATATAAGACCGAGCACCATTTAGAACGAACGTTATTTAGAACGAACGTTCGACATAAGGCCGAACGCTATCAAGGACGAACGTTCGGTATAAGAACGAACACTTTATTAACGCGAACGCTCAATATATGACCGAGCACAAATCATGACGAACGCTTGGCAAAAGGCCGAGCGCTCTTTAGGACGAACGCTCAATATGAAACCGAGCGTTCTTTAGGACGAACGCTCAGACATTCAATTGGGGACGCTCGTTCACGAGCAGAATTCTTTCCAAATGAAGGAATTCCATTCTAAGTTATTTTAAGGAAAACCGAACGGTCTAAGACCGTATGGTGACGAGCGTTATTTATCAAAGGAATTGATTTAGGTATCAGGTTTTTCAACCTTAACAGATTTCCAGGTTTCAACATTTAAACTTATACTGTATAATTCATATGATTTTCAATTTATAAACTTTAGGACATTCATTCCAGTAACTTCATATTCAACATCAATATTCAGATTTACTTCATACAACAAAACACCCATTTTTCATACGTATCAGACCAACATGCAGATCAATCAAAATCAGAAAACCAGATTCCATAACAGTGGTCGTCCATACAGCTCAAACATCATACAGTTCATTCATGCACATCAGATCATATAACATACAGTATAAATTAAACATATAAGCTTCCCTTACCTGGTTAGCAGTGTTCGCCTAATGCAAAAATTGGGTTCGTCTCTTACAGCTTTCTACCCTCAGTTTCACTCAACACTCCCACTTGATCTAAACACCAAAAACCAGAAATTCTCAGATACAGTCCATGCATGAACCGAGAGCATGGTTTCGAACAAAACCCTAATGGACGGACTTCTAAAGAAAGGAACTTACCAGCTTAAAAATCAAATTCTGTTCGGTCCAAACTAACGTCCGCATCTCCAGAAACGTTCCTATGGTTCTGAAATTGAAATCGGAGAAGGAAATGAGGAGTTGCAGTAGAGAGAAGGTGACTGGGTTCAGAGAGAAGTTGGAGAAAATAAAAATCAGAGTCTTGGTGGAGAAGAAGGTGTTTGCAGAGAGAGGTGGGAGAAGTATTTTAAGAAAAAAATTGTTTTCTTCCAAGGTCAACCGGTTGTGCAATCACATGTGGACACCTGTTTTCCACTGCAGACTCAGAAGGTTCCAGCGTGACACTTGGCGGACGGTGGCA
>JAFNIE010000823.1:0-23833 GCA_027742785.1 Vigna reflexopilosa | reverse complement strand
CTCATTCTTGGTTCATCTAAAGTTTTAAGGTCTCCGTCCGTTTTCAATTTGGTGTTTTGTAGGTTCGTATAAATATTCCTTGCGTTTCAAGTAATCAACATATTCCTTGTGTTTCAAGTAATCGACATATTCCTTTCATTTCAAGTAATCGACGGAATGTTCTTTAAGTTGGGACTGTTTCTTGTGAGGTAAGGTGTAAGGATTAGAACAAACACGTTTTATTGATTTAGAAAGAGTAATCAGCATACAATATATAGAATATACAGAATACCTAGAATCTATAAATAAGGAAAGAATATATCAATTAATCATGACAGAATCAATTATGCAGAGACTAAGAGAGGTAAATTGTAATCAAGCATATTATTTCCTATCATCCCCCCTCAAGCAAAGCGCGGGATTTGGTCCAACGTGAAGCTTGGCCCTGAAGAACTGAAACAATGGTCGAGGTAGACTTTTAGTGAATATGTCTACTAGCTGGAGATCGGAAGGAATGAATTGAGTGATGAGTTTGTTAGATAGAACAAGCTCTAGAACAAAGTGATAATCAATATCAATATATTTAGCGCGTTTGTGAGCCACCGGATTTTGGGAGAGAAATATTGCACTCTTGTTGTCACAAAGAAGAGTTGGCGCTTGATGGGAAATATGCAGATCATGTAGAAGATGAGTAATCCATATTAGTTCAGTTGCCGCATTAGCCATGGCTGATTCACAGCTTGATCTAGCTACGGTTGGTTGTTTCTTAGCACTCCATGAAACGAGATTTCCGCCTAAGAAGATAGAATAACCATAGGTTGATCGTCTAGTCTCAATACAACGAGCCCAATCTGCATCCGAGTATCCAAGAACATTAAGGGAAGCTCCACGGGTGAAGGACAGGCCATAGGACATGGTGCCCTTGACATATCGAAGGATGCGTTTAACTGCTTGAAAGTGATCATTTGTTGGAGCTTGAAGAAACTGACTAACCAAATTTACAGCATAGGACAAGTCAGGACGAGTTATAGTGAGATACTGGAGTGCACCAACGAAAGAGCGATACTGAGTGGGATCAGAGAAAGGATCTCTTGTGGTTGTCAGCTGAATATCAGGTTGGAGCGGTGTGACTGTCGGTTTTGCATCCAACATTTGGGCCTTGGATAAAATGTCTTGAGCATATTTGGGTCTGGCTTAGAAAGACACCATTGGTAGTGTAGTGAACCTCGAGACCAAGAAAGTAATCTAGACGACCTAAATCCTTGATAGCAAACTCAGTTTTGAACCTTGCCAAAAGTTTTTGAAGTAAAGAATTATTATTCCCCGTCAAAATTATGTCATCAACATAAACAAGTATATATAGAGTGGTTGTCGTGTTGTGGAAGACAAATAAAGATGGATCTGCCTTACTTCCAAGGAACCCAAGACTGAGCAGAAACGAGTTGAATCGTTGAAACCATGCAAGAGGAGCCTGTTTGAGACCATAAAGAGCTTTCCGAAGTCGACAAACATGATTTGGGTATCGAGGATCAACGAACCCAAGAGGTTGTTCCATATAGACAGGATGTGTCAGGTACCCATTCAAAAATCCATTGTTGACATCCAATTGATGAAGAGGCCAATTATTCGTTACTGCTAGAGTGAGAATGACACGAACAGTGGCAGCTTTAACAACAGGACTGAAGGTGTGATCATAGTCAAGACCAGGAGTTTGAGTGAAGCCTTATGCAACCAACCGTGCTTTTAATTTGTCAATTGATCCATCTGAAAGATATTTGGTGCGAAACACCCATTTGGACCCCACAATGTTGGTATTGGATGGGCGTGGGACAAGATCCCAAGTATTATTAGGTGTAGGGCTAGGAGCTCTTTATGCATAGCATCCAACCAACCAGGATGTTTGGCAGTGGATTTGAACCCTTTGGGTGTAGAAGTGGTAAGCAGATCACAAAGAAGAGAAGATGGTTGATAGGTGGTAATGTCAGCAAAATGACGGGGCCTGAAAATACCTGATTTGGCACGTGTGACCATAGGATGAGTAGACTGGACACTACGAGATATTTGTGGTTGAGTATCAAGCATGGAAACAGCAGGTGAAGGAGGATCTTCAGCAGGACATAGACCACAAGGTATGGTTGGTGAATGCACAATTTCCTTGGATGGTGTCAAAGAAGAAGCTGGTGCATGAGCTGGAGCAGGAAGTTCAGGCATTGAGGCTGGTTCAGCAAATGAAGAGAAACCCAATCTAGAAATTGGAGATATAGTTCCTGTGTTTGAACACGGAAAATAAAGTTCATCAAACTTAGCATGTCTTGTTACGTATAACCTGGAGGTTGAAGGATCCAAACATTGAAATCCTTTATGGTTGCTGCTATATCCAAGAAAAATACAAAGTGCACTGCGTGGAGACAATTTGTTAGTTGCATAGTCACGAAGACAAGGATAAACCCGACAACCAAAAGGATGAAAATGTGCATAATTAGGAGGAGTATTATATAATAACTCAAATGGGGAAACACCATTTAGAAGAGTGGTGGGTAACCGATTAATGGCATAAACAGCACAACAAAGAGCATGTAGCCAATAATGAGCAAGGAGATGTCAATGAAAAATTATTGCAATTCCCGTTTCAGTGATATGACGATGCTTGCGTTCAGCTCTACCATTTTGGGCGGGTGTATGAGGGCAGGACATAAGATGAAGAATTCCAGTTTCATGTAACAAGGTCTGAACTTTGTTATTGGTGAATTCGGTACTCCATCACTTTGGAATGTTTTTATAGATGTATTGAACTGATTTTCAACAAATATCTTGAACTGGACAAATATAGCATAAAAATCAGATTTCAGGCGCATTGGATATAACCAAGTGAATCTGGAATAGTCATCAATAAAAATCACATAATATCGAAAACCAAATTTTGAACAAATGGGAGTAGGTCCCCATAAATCACAATGAACTAAATCCAGCACATGCGATGTGCGTTTCTCATTTAGGGAATATGGTAATCTTTTGCTTTTAGCTAATTCACAAGAGCCACAAATAGATGGAGTTGGTAAAATAGAAGATAAAGACAAAAGACCTCTTTTTCTTAAATGGGAAATAGTATCAAAGTTAACATGACCCAAACGGTAATGCCACAATTCAAAGAATCCTCGTAGCTTATTGGAATTTAAAACAGAAACAAAAGCATTTTGACCATCCTCCAAGAAATATAAGTTTTGTTCATGCCTCCCTTTTGCTAGAATTTCCTTTGTACCCGTTTTCTGAAGCAGAAAAGATGTGTCAGTAAATATAGCATTCACAGGAAAGTCACGTGTAAGTTTGCTAATTGAAATGAAATTCTTTTGTAGTCCAGGCACAACAAGAATATCAAGGAGGTTTAAAGTATTTGTCAAACGATGAGATCCAATATGGGAAATAGGGAGAGCATTACCATTTCCAACAGTAACTATTTGATTACCAGAATAAGGCTCAATTGAGTCTAAATTAGATGAGTTTGCTGTCATATGTGTTGAAGCTCCAGTATCAAGGTATCAATCAGACTGGTTTGAATTTGATAGAGTGCAAGAATTTGCAAATGATTCAGCAAGATTTGCAGATTGAGGTAGGCCACCTTCATAACGTTGATGGCAAGATGTGGCATAATGACCTTCTCTTCTGCAGATTTGGTAATGGATAGGACGACGTCCTCTACCGCGACCACCACGGCCTGAGTTGTGGTAACCACGACCTGTTTTGCCATTTGAGAAAGAACGCGACCCAGATTGAAA
The DNA here is from genome assembly GCA_027742785.1 of Vigna reflexopilosa. Taxonomy (NCBI): domain Eukaryota; kingdom Viridiplantae; phylum Streptophyta; class Magnoliopsida; order Fabales; family Fabaceae; genus Vigna; species Vigna reflexopilosa. Next base: position 20,081 of record JAFNIE010000823.1, on the reverse strand, counting down.
ACGTGTATTGGATGATTGAGAGGGTCATTGAGTAGTGGAATAAAAAGCAGCTTGAGAGGGAGTGGATTCAACGACATGTAAATACATTTCAAAACTCTCGGCAGTAGAAAGAAGATCACGAAAAACAGGCAGTGGTCGCATGGCTAATTGAGATGCACCAAAGCTAGTGAAAGTGGGACCTAAACCCCGTAAAAACTAGTGTAATTTATCTAAATCATCCACTGGTCTTCCCATAAGGCTTAGTTGATCACATAATCCTCGAAATGTTTTGGAAAACTCCCTAACAGTGGATGAGCCTTTTGTGAGGTGCAACAATTGATCTCTGATCCCAATTTCTCGTTGCTTGGAGTCACCACCGTAGAGGGATTCAAGAGTAGTCCAGATCTATTGTGCGGTATCACAATGCAGTACCTCAGCTAGAGTTTCTTCGGTAAGGGAGGCTTGAAGAAGACTTATAAGTCTTTTATCTTGTTGTTTCCACATGATAAAGGTTGGATTAGGAACCGTCAAAGATCCATCATCTGCAGGTAATTTTGCAGGAGGAGTTTTGATTGAGCCATCAATATGACCATAAAGGGCATGTCCTTTAAGAAGAGGAAGGAGCTGACGACGTTAAAGAATGAAATTTGTTGAGGTGAGGCATATGTTTAACATGTGGATCATGGTGTTAAAAGAAAAACACCATCAGTATTAGCCATAGGGAAGAAAAGAAAATAAGAAAGGGTAAGGAAGGATCGAGATTAGGCTGATACCATGTAAGGATTAGAACAAACACGTTTTATTGATTTAGAAAGAGTAATCAGCATACAATATATAGAATATACAGAATACCTAGAATCTATAAATAAGGAAAGAATATATCAATTAATCATGACATAATCAATTATGCAGAGACTAAGAAAGGTAAATTGTAATCAAATATATTATTTTCTATCATAAGGGAAGCTAGAATTCTTGCTTTAAGTTTGTGGTTGTATCATAAATTTTGTATTGGTATGAATTATGGATGATTTTGGAGAAATTGGTATGATTGAGTGTATACTATGTATGTTTAATTGATGATTTTGATAGTATGATATGGAATATAATTGGAATTGTGTGATTGTGATGTTTCCACTATTATGATTGTGTGTTTGGGAATGTTATTGTGGTTTGAATATGATTTTAAAGCATTTGGAGTAAGTAAGTGTCAATTACTTGGGTTTTAAGCTTAAAAAGTGAGGTTTGATGATTGAGTTTGAGAAATAGGTATTGGAGTGAGAAAGCTGCTGGTTTAATATTGTTATGTTGTCATTTAAGACTTACTAGAGGTATTATTTGCTTGAAAATTGATATGGAACATAGAGATAGTTTATTGTTGAACTTTTGGGGTGTTTTTAGTGAAAAATTGGGGTTTAGAGTAGTGTTATTTAGGAGTAAAAGGTGTGTATAGTTTTGGATAACTGAGAATTGATTAGGAGAACTATTATGACTTATCTAGACTCTTGGTTAAAAGAAATATTAGGTAAAATGAATTAGTATTTGAAATGTTGAGTTTTATATGGTTTTTGTTTCAATTTTAGGGGTTTTAACTTGTGAGATTTCAAATTTGAAGTTATGGGTTATAGGTGATGATTTGTAATCTTTTATTGAGTCAATTAGGACTTGTTCAAATGGTTAGGTTGCAGAAATTTGGTGTAGAAGGTGAAAATCTGAGTTTAGGTGCTTTTGGAGTATCAAAAATGGTTAGATCTATTAGTCTTAAGTCTAATGATCAAATGGATGCTTACTTCTACTCATAAATGTGTTTTACCATCAATTCTAATGTTTAGAGAACTCCTTTGATCAATAAAACAAGTCTCAAGTGCATTAAAAGTCAATTTTGAAGTGTTCTTTTTGCTGTCATGGCGCTCGAACGCCCCTTGTTCCAGTACGGCTCGTGCCTCGACACCCCCTAAGCGTCACTACACCAGTTTTGAGAGGTTTTAAGAGTTTTTTATGTCCGTTTTAGACGTCCTTTAGATCGTTTTGGACCCTTCCAGAGCTGTTCGTGAGGATTTCAAAGTTGTTTTCCTTGCCTAAGTGTGAGTATCAAGTTGGTATGGAAAAATTGTGTTATTGTGTGACTTATGATGACTTGAAAGGGTATTTCTGGTTGTTATATATATATATATATATATATATTTAAATGTTTACATATTTATATACTTACATATTTATTGTTAAGAAGTGAACTTAAGCCTAACTCAACCCCACAAAACCGGCTTGTATGGTGAGATTTGCACCCTACTTATATATTATAAATTGGTCTTATCTCTAGACGATGTGGGACTTCCAACTTATATATTACATTTTTTTCAAACCCAGCCGGACTCAAACAACCCGTGGTAAGCCATATTGACCCACGAGTTACATTCTACAGTACTAGAATTTATAATGTAGTTTTAGTATTTTTTTTATATATTCAGATAAGTTAAACATTTTAGTATTACAGATCAGGTAATTTTAGTATTTTAGTATTTTTACATATCTCTTTAAAAACAAAATTAAACATTTTAATATCTAATTTGATTATCTATCTTACTTTTATATAGATTCTAGAAAAGGTAATAAAATTAATAAAGGATTTAAATTTTCTTCCTAACATAATAGAAATTAAAATATAAATTTTTCATAATTTTTGATATTGTATTTTGTCTTTTTCTAATTTGAAACTATTTTTTTTACTAAGGCAAAATTGGATACTGACAACATAATAATGATATAATCAATTATAAAATAATACAAGTAAAAACCCATAGATTGTTTTAAACCCTTTATCTTTTATGGTGTTAGTCAATTTACATTTAAACAATATAACTTTAAAAAGACCCTAGTAATTGAGCTTATTATATCTTCTATTTTTATAATATGTCAAAATTACTTCTTTAATGTTACCATCTACACTATTTACAACAATGCTATAATTACGGGATCTTTATATATTCTTACAATTTATTTTGAAATATATTTTTTTTAGGATTTCTACACAATTGGTGGATACCCCAATCAATCAAAGTTGACACGTTAAGCATCCTAAATTATTCCAGGTTAAAGATGACCTATTCTATTAGTATTATCATAAAGTGACCCAATTGATGAAGGACTTTGAAGCGGTCAACTTAGGCACAATCCCCAAACGAAAAACACTCGAATCGACTTATTGTTCAAGTTAGTGAGTGATAAGAAGAAGGGACAGCTAAACACTATGATACAACAGATCCTGACAAAGCCGACTATCGAAGAATGCAGGAGTATTTCAATAGTTGAATAGGACAGTTAGAGAGTCAAAATTAAAACACATGTGACCCTCCTAAAGTACATCTCCAAAGAAAAAGTCAAGTATGTTATGGACGAAATGCCCAATATGTTTGCGGCATTCACTCTGGACGACAGTCAATGAAGGCTCAAATTCTATGGGTAAGGTAGGTTTGGCCGACCATAGAAGCCAAGTGTAGGCACTTCTTGGATAGGCTCTGATCGTCGCTCACACGCTCGTTTGTCGTTGCTCACGCACACGTTGGTCGTTACTAGGGCCTCGTTCGCCATCGCAAGCTCGTTGTCTTTTCTTAAAAAGTGATGGTCCAAGCACTGTGTTTTTGAAGACATCATCAATGGTGGTGAATTTAGAGCTGCCGCTTTAGTTTTGCCTACTCCGCTTAGACTTTGTTCCACTTCCACCATGTCAACATAATAAAGGGCATATGCAATTATATATTTATTTGTAATTGTTATTCTCTTAATTAGGATAATTAGCCGTAGTAAATGTATATGACAGTTTAGTTTATTTAGTGGACTGAAAATCAGCTTGACATATTGTAATTATTTGTATATATATGAAAGTTCTCCGTTAAGAGGGGACACAATTTTCTGTCTCAATCTTTTTTAAGTCTAACATGGTATCAATCTAGGTTACGATCCCAAAACCTAGTTTGCGTTTTTCAGTCTCATTCCGGCTGCAGCGGAATGATTAGCGTGGAATAACAATCCAAGAGGATTTTTAATATAAATGTGTGCCTTTTAATTTCTACTCAATTTATCTTATTATGAAAATAATTATAATAAATAACAAGAGTAAGGTTGAGAGAAATTTGCACAGATGATTTTTATACTGGTTCGGATCATACAAATCCTACGTCCAATCGCTTATCTCAAACCAAGATAAACAGTTCACTAATCACAAAACAATTACAAACTACATTCACAAAGAAATAATTTGTAAGAGTTTAGAAACCACCTCCTCTGAATACTTCACGAAGGATGAAACACCTCCTCCGAATACTTCACGAAGGATGATCCTCTTCCACACACCTCCTCAGATGCACCAAGGATGAACCAGCTATTGCTCTGTCACCGTAGTAGCATTTCACCAGCTCCACAGACGAGAGTTTCTCAAGCCGAACAAGAATACACACTTCACAATGATTTCTGAGTTCTAAAGCACAAGGGAAGAGTTGTTGTTGATGGATAAAGAGAGCCTATTTATAGACTCAAGCAGAAACTCTTTCGTTCTTCATAACTGGCCTTTTAACGTTTTTAATCGATTAATATTAATGTTAATCGATTAAATGAGTACAACGACTAGTTTTCAAAAACCAGAAAACTCCAACAAATAGTTTTAATCGATTATTCTCATGATTAATAGATTAAAAAAGGTATTAATCGATTATTCCCTTTCCAGTTGAGTTTTCAACACCTTTAACATTTTAATCGATTAATACTTTATTTAATCGATTAAAATCGTGCGTTTCTGATTCTGAAGAACAAATATATATTATGAGAGTACAAGAATAAAAACCTATTACAAATCTAAGTCCTAAACATCAAACTACAATTATTACAAAAGTTTTTTATAACAAAAACAAGTCTTCAAAGGATCTTCATGAATCTTGATAAATCTTGACTTGATTTGGGCATCATCAAAACTTCATCTTTATCATTTTGCTAACATTCTCCCCCTTTTTGATGATGATAAAAAACTCCTTTGATTTAAAGCTTTTGGTAATAATCTAGATAAAAACACAACTCATGAAAGACAAGGGCATTAGTGAATAACAATAAACTTTAAGATATTTTCTCCCCCTTTTTTATCATAATTAAAAAGCTGTGTTTCATGTTCTCCCCCTAAGATAATACTCCCCCTTAATAAAAGCATGTATGCATAAAATATATTTCAAATATAAAGATCCATTCAAACATACATAATAGGAGATTTAAAACATATAATTTTATGATAAAGTACTTTTTTTTAAAAAAAAAATACATTGATCCATACAAGATAGGAATTTTAAAGCATATAGAAATATGGCTAAATTTTCAACAATGCAAAAATGCACAAAATGGATAAAAAAATGCAATCCTAAGAGATTTATAAAATTCCTAGATCTTTTCTAATGTTACCCCTTTAGAAATGTCTCCAATTTCATAATGATAATTTGTTGAGATCTTCGTTTTGAGGATTGTCAACATTCTTCTCTTCTTTTGTTGTCTTCTACAAGTCTTCATTATTACCTGCATCTGATTTAACTAACTCAAGAGGTTTTGCCTCAAGGTCTACAATTTTGTCAAAGACAACATGCTAGGAATAAAATATTCTCAATTTTTTTTTAAAATTTAAAATATTTTAAAAAAAATCTTAAAAAATAAATTGTCATTTGGGTTATATAAAAAATTGAAATCATTTTACAACCAAAACATATCTACCACTTGGAACATCAAAATGCTTAATTTTACATTTATTTGAAGTATGACCCTTTTTCATACAGTAAAAGCATGATACAATGTTCCTATAAGTTGTTCATTTTTCTACCCACGTTTTACGGGTTCTATTATTTTGTTTATTTTTAATTTTAGTAACATACTTATTTTTAACAACCTTATTTTCATTATTTTTACTACATTATGCTAAGGTTGTGTGTTCTAGTAGTTTCTTAAAATTTTCATCACTACTAGTAAATTTACCCTTTTTAAAAAATAAAACTTTATTTTTCAAATCTTTATTTTTTTCAAAAATATTTTCAAAATTTAATTTTAAATTTTTATTTTCTTCAAGAATATTTTCAAGTTCTGATTTTAAATTTTTATTTTCTTCAGAAATATTTTCAAAATTTAATTTTAAATTTTTGAAATCCTTTTTCAATTTCTTATGAGCTTTATCTAATTTTTCTGATTCAACTATTAAAGCAGCATAAGTTTCATGCAATTCACTTTCACTAAATTGACTATAATTATCAGAATCGCTAAAGGTACTTACTTGGCTTCCAACGTCGTCGTCTGCCACTATACAGATGTTTGCCTCCTCATCAGATTCGCTCAAATCAGAAATTGTTTCATTGTCATCGTCCCATGCGATGTAGGCTTTCTTTTTCTTGAAGGATTCTTTTCCTTTATTTCTTCATTCTTCTTTTGATTTGGGCAGTCCGCTTTTAAGTGCCCCCTTTCTCCGCAACCATAAAATCTATACTTTAAGGAGGATTCTTGATTTTCTTTCTTCTCAACTTTGAATCTTCCTTTATCTTTTGATTTCATGAACCTGTTGAGCCTTTTTATCATGAGTCTCAAATTTTCTTCATCTTCTGAGTCATCATCTTCTATTTTGTTCTTGCTCCTTTCTACCTCAGATTTTAAGGCTAAAGACTTTTTCTTGGTTTTTTTCTTTTGCTTCTTCTTCATCTAGTCTTCTAAGGTCAAGTTCATGCTCTCTCAACTTTCCAAATAATGCCGCCATAGTCATTGTGTTGAGATTTTGTGACTCAGAAATTGTAGTCACTTTCGGTTGCCACGATCTGTCTAAAGATTTCAAAATTTTTATATTAAGTTCATTATTTTCGAAAGACTTACCTAGTCCAATGAGATGATTAACGATGTTTGTGAAGTGTTTCTGAACGTTTGATATTGTTTCTCCTTGCTTCATCCTGAACATTTTGTATTCCTGGATCAAGGTATTCTTTCTCGCTCTCTTTACATCATTTGTACCTTCGTGGGTTACTCTCAGCACTTCCCACATTTCTTGAGCAGTCTTACAAATAGATATCCTGTAAAACTCATCAACGGTTAAGGCAGATGCAATGATGTTTCGGGCTTTCACATCATTTTCAACAGTCCACTAAACACGGGGCTTTGGTTCCTGGAAATTGTTAGTAGGAACAGACGAACCAAATGCAATAACATCCCAAATCTCACAATCAAAAGACTCAATAAAAATTTACATTTTAACCTTCCAAAATGCATAGTTTTCACTTGTGAATAGAGGTGGTCTATTGATAGAGGCACCCTCTGCAAAAGTTTGATATGATCCTGCCATTTGAATAACTATAAAATCAAGCTCTCATACCAATTGTCAGAGCGGCTGCAACGGAATGGTTAGCGTGGAATAACAAACCAAGAGGGTTTTTAATATAAATGTGTGCCTTTTAATTTCTACTCAATTTATCTTACTATGCAAATAATTATAATAAATAACAAGAGTAAGGTTGAGAGAAATTTGCATAGATGATTTTTATACTGGTTCGGATCTTACCAATCCTACATCCAGTCGCTTATCTCAAACCAAGATAAACAGTTCACTAATCACAAAACAATTACAAACTACATTCACAAAGAAACAATTTGTAAGAGTTTAGAAACCACATCTCTTGGTAATTTGTTGAGTCTTCACAAAGGATGAGACACCTGCTCCGAATACTTCACGAAGGATGAAACACCTCCTCCGAATACTTCACGAAGGATGATCCTCTTCCACACACCTCCTCAGACGCACCAAGGATGAACCGGCTATTCCTCCGTCACCGTAGTAGCACTTCACCAGCTCCACAGACGAGAGTTTCTCAAGCCGAACAAGAACACACAATTCACAATGATTTATGAGTTCTAAAGCACAAGGGCAGAGTTGTTGTTGATGGATAAAGAGAGCCTGTTTATAGACTCAAGCAAAAACTCTTCCGTTCTTCGTAACTGGCCTTTTAACGCTTTTAATCGATTAATATTAATGTTAATCGATTAAATGAGTACAACGGCTAGTTTTCAAAACCAGAAAACTCCAACGGCTAGTTTTAATCGACTATTCTCATGATTAATCGATTAAAAAAGGTATTAATCGTTTATTCCCTTTCTAGTTGAGTTTTCAGCACCTTTAACATTTTAATCGATTAATACTTGATTTTATCGCTTAAAATCGTGCGTTTCTGATTTTGAACAGCAAATATAAAATTATGAGAGTACAAGAATCAAAACCTATTACAAATCTAAGTCCTAACATCAAACTACAATTATTACAAAAGCTTTTTATAACAAAAAACAAGTCTTCAAAGGATCTTCATGAATCTTGATAAATCTTGACTTGATTTGGACATCATCAAAACTTCATCTTTATCATTTTGCTAACAAAGAAAATTTAGAGTCAAAATAATGCAGCTCGTCGATTCCAGCTTGAGCACAACATCGCTAATTTTAAACTGGATAGTCTCTCCATCTCTGATTTTTACTCTAAATTCATGAATATTTTTGCTGAATACATTGATATAGTTTATGCAAACTTGCGTTCCGAAGGTCTTAGTTTCGTACAAACAATTCATGTTATTACTAAACTGACCAATTTCTTATCAAATTGCATTCTGACTTTGAAGGTATTTGGTCCAATCTCATGCATAGAGATCATGTCCCATCGTTGGATGCATGTCTCAATGAGTTGTTACGTGAAGAACAACGTCTTCTTACACAGTACATCATTGAAGAACAAAGATTGTCTACTGTTCCAGTAGCATACGTGGCACATAGGAAGTCACAACGCTATGACATGAGTATTATTCAATGTTTTAGTTGCAAGCGATTTGGCCACTATGCTTCAACCTGTCCGAAAAAATTCTGCAACTATTGTAAAAAGGATGGTCATATTATTAAGGAATGCCCAATAAGGCCACCACGATGACCTGCAACAGCTTTTACCACCACAATTGTTTCTTCTATTCCCAACAATTCTGCCAATCCAACACCTGTCCATCCAAATGCTACTATTGATGTTCCAACTTTGACCCCTGAAATGGTTCAACAAATGATAATTTCAACTTTTTCTGCTTTGGGATTATTAGGTATCTCCTCTTTCCCATGGTACTTTGATTCTGGGGCTTCCAACCACATGACCAACAATACTCAATTCCTTACTAATATAAAAAACTATTCGGGGAATCTAACAATACATACTGCTGGTGGAAATCAATTGCCTATAACAGAAGGTGGTGATATTTCTTCATTTCTAACAAATGTCTTTATTGCTCCTGGTGTCACCAGTAATCTCATTTTTGTTGGTCAATTAGTCGACAATGATTGTCGAGTTCAATTCTCACAGTCTGGTTGTTTTCTGCAGGATCAACACTCGGGGAAGATAATCGCGAAGGGGCCTAAAGTTGGACGTCTTTTTCCCATCCATTTCTCGCTGTCTCCAAGTCTTTCTTTACCTTTACTCTCTTGTAATTCTGCTGTTGTTGATCACCAAGTGTGGCATAAGCGCCTTAGGCATCCCAACTCAAATGTTCTCCATGACATGTTCAAATCTGGTTTTCTTGGAAATAAACACACCCCATCTCTTAATAATATTCATTTTGATTGCATTCCTTGTAAGCTTGGCAAAAGTAAAATTCTACCTTTTCCAACACATCAGTCGACTGAAACACAACCATTTGATATCATCCATAGTGATGTTTGAGGAGTGGCACCAGTTACGTCCCATGCTAATTACAAATATTTTGTAACTTTTATTGATGATTATAGTCGTTTCACTTGGGTCTATTTTTTGCACTCAAAAGATGAAGTCTTTTCCACTTTCAAATTCTTTAATGCTTATGTCCAGGCCCAATTCTCCTCCAAAATCAAGATTCTTCGCTCTGATAACGGAGGGAGATGGGGGAATACACATCACACTTATTTCAGGAATTCTTGCAATCCAATGGCATTTTATCTCAAAGATCATGCATGTCCATCAACCCCCCAACAAAACGGGGTAGCTGAACGGAAAAATCACCATTTGCTAGATGTTGTCCGCACTCTTTTACTGGAGTCACATGTGCCATCACGATTTTGGTGTGAAGCCCTTTCCGCTGTTGTTCATCTTATAAAAAGATTGCCATCTCCTAACATAAGTAATGAATCTCCTATCACTTGATTATTTGGTCACCCACCCGATTACTCCACTTTTCGTATCTTCGGTTATGCATGTTATGTCCATCTTCCTCCATGCGAACGCACCAAGCTCATTGCACAATTTGTTGAATGTGCTTTTCTTGGCTATTCTCCTCATCAAAAGGGCTTTCTATGTTATGATCCTAACCTTCATCGAATTCGGGTCTCTAGAAATGTCATTTTTCAAGAAAGTGTATATTTTTTTGCAAACCATCATGACTCGTTCTCTTCTCCAATTTCTGTTTTGCCATTGTTTTCTAATTCTTCTGCAGGTCAATAATCATCTAGGCCTCTATTGACCTATCAAAGGCGAAATACTACCACTAAACATCACCTTGCACAATCTCAAGGGCCCCTTAAAGATAATTCCTTGGATATTGATCCAGTACAAGCTCCAGAACCAGAACCAGCTCCTTTACGCGCAGTTCACGCATTGGTAAGCCCCCAGAAAGGTATATTTGTTCCATGAAAACAACATTATCATCTATTCATATTCCTTCTTCTTATAAACAGGAAATGAAGAATGAATGTTAACAAAAAGCTATTGAAAGTAAACTTCTCGCCTTGAAAGAAAATCAAACATGGCATATAGTAAAACTAGGAGATGTCACACACAAGTTTCTAAGTTTAAATGTCTAAATTCAATAGCACAAAATGATATGGAGATTATTGAAGATATCACACGCAAGATGCAAGTTAGGTGGTTGGAATGAAAAAAAGCATTGAAGTTTTCTTGTACTTATTGTAGGTGTAATATGCAAATTCTAGAAAAATCCTAAAGATAGAAGTATTGCAATGAAAATATTAAAATATTATAGAAAAACCTAACACTTTAATTTGAAATAGGGATTTTTGCTTGAGGTTATTGAATTTGAAATTGAGAAGATGATTTGTGATAGTGTTTTTTCTGCTATTAAATTACGTGCACATGGGTGATTAATGATGAGAATTGGAGACCGTGGAGAACGATGAGAAAGATGCAATAGATACGCTGTGCCTCGTCAAATATTTGTTCCATCTTATCGTTATGTTATTTACTATTTAAACTTGTTATTATTTTAATATAATAGTGTAAAAGCTGTGCCATCAAATGTGGAAGTTTTTCTCGAGCTTGGATTGCAAGTTTTGCTTCCAACGGTGCTTTTGAAGATATTTTCAAATTGTACGATGTTAACGTTTAGTTTTTAGTTTACAACGTTCTGAGTTATTAAAAAATCTTTTTCTCTTGTAGATATTTTAGGTAATAGGTGTGATTCATGAACTCTATAAATAGATCATTCCATTCACTCCAAATCATCATAAATCACTCTTTTCTCATTCTCTCTTCTCTTAGTTTCATTCTTTCTATTTTCTTCTTTCTCTAAAAATATTATGGGTTTATTTTATTCTCTCTTTAGAGATTTTTGCTAGTTCTAAGATCCTTAGAAATTCTGAGAAGTTCCTGTCGTATCCTGGGCGGCTTGCGCAATACACCGCGGATAAGTCCGTAAGAACAGTGATCTACACGCCTCACGAAATCCTTTGTTTGTGATCTTTCTTCTTTTATTGTCAGTTTCTACAACAATCTTAAGGACTTATGGCTGACAACAACAACTCAATCTCAGAGAATCAGAATATTGTTTTCGGAACTCAGACGGTCTTCGCGAAACCTTTCCCAACTGTATGAAAAATTGAAGTCTTCTCTAGTCAGAATTTCCGGCACTGGCAAGAACGTGTATCAACCCTGTTCAACATGTACGGAATTGTCTTTGCTCTTTCATCTTCAAAGTCGGACTATAGTCTCCTTCCAAATTCAAAACAAGATGAAGATTGGGTTCATGCAAACAAGGTATGCCGTCATACTTTACTTAGTGCACTCTCTAACGATTTGTTCGATGTGTATTGTTCTTATAAGGAAGCAAAAGATATTTGTGATTTGTTGATTCTCAAATACATTGCTGAAGATATAGTTAGACAAAGGTTTATTATTGGGAATTACTATCGCTAGGAAATGGTTGAAGACAAGGACATAAAGTCGTAAATCAATGAGTACCACAAGTTGCTCGAAGATATCAAAGAGAAGAACGTTCTTCTACCAGATGAATTTGGCTCAAAGCTTCTGATCGAGAAATTGTCGCCTTCCTGGACTGATTACAAGCAACAACTGAAACACAAACACAAGCAAATGTCACTTTCAGAGCTTATCACTCACATAATCATTGAAGATACCAACAGGAAAGAATGTGCTACTGCGAGGGCCAAAACTTTGTCTGCAAAAGAAAACATGGTAGAAGACAGACCTGCTCCAAAAAGGTACGAACATAAACCTTATCACAATAGGAAAAATTACTTTCGAAAATCTCGTCCCAACGGATCTAACCCCACCTTTAAGAAGAAAGGAAATTGCTTCGTATGTGGGAGTCGGGCCATCATGCACCACAGTGCAGGCGCAGAACAAGAAACGATAATCCTCCTAGGGCCAATATAGTCGAAAGAGATGACATTATTGATGTGGTCGATTCTCAAGTAAATTTGATGACCAATGTGAGCAAGTGGGTGGTAGACTCTGGTGCTACCAGGCATATATGTGCAAACAGAAGTGTCTTTACCTCTTACACTAGTGTAGGGGATGGAGAAGAACACGTCTACCTTGGTGATTCCAGGACTACTCCTATTATGGGAAAAAGGGAAAGTTCTTCTCAAACTCACATCTGGAAAGACTCTGGCCTTGACTGATGTGCTACATGTGCCATCCATCAGAGTTAATTTAATCTTTGTAGTACTACTAGGGGTTAAAGTGTCATTCGAGTCTGACAAAATTGTAATGACAAAAAATAATGTTTTGTGAGGAAGGGATATTGTGATCAAGGTCTCTTTGTACTTAATATTTCTTAAAATATTAATGAATCGTCTTCTTCTGCTTATATTGTTGACTCGTATGATATATGACATGCTAGATTAGGACATTTGAATTTTTCCTATGTTATGAAATTACAACGAGTATGATTAATTAATATGTGTTGGAAAACAGGTTGGCTCAGTTTCAACACTAAGAGGGGGGGTGAATTGGTGAGGTTTAAAAATCAGAGTCTTTTCCAAACCTTTTTCGCAAACTATAAACCTTTAAAAAATTTCTTTAATCGCAAGGAATAAAAAGTTTAAGTGCAGCGGAATTACAAAGTTGACTATGTAAACAGTTAAGTCGAATGAATGTAAAAGTGTAAGGATAGAGAAATCAAACACAGGTTTTTATACTGGTTCGGCCTCAATGCCTACATCCAGTGTCCTTCCACAATCCGGAAGCAAATGCACTATAAAGATCAATGTTTTTACAACAAGGCTTTTATAGAGACCTCCACGTCAAAAATATAAAACATCTCTCTAACCCTCTAACCAAAATATAGGCAGCAACACAAAGTTATCCCTTCTTCTGCAATCTTCAACCCACTTTGAACAATCCTCAAAGTGTCTAGACTCCACGAGTCTACCTCCTGTAATCCCAACAGGATAACAAACAATCTTTCCACAGATTGACAGTAATCTTGATCAGGTGAAGAATACCACAGTGTGTAGAATGTGATCAACCAGAAAGCACAAAATTTTCTCCTTCAGAACCTCTTTAAAGAAAGATCACCACGGTCTTCTTGATGAGTTCTTGGAGCACTTAATCACAGGAATTCAATCTAAAAACAGCAAATGAAAATGTCAGTTCATCCAAATTTTTGTAATCAACAGAGTCACGTCTATTTATAATTTTCTATAAATCAGACGCTCCTATAGTCGATTATGCTACTAAAAAGTCGATTGTCATTTTACAGTTACAACAGTTAAGCAAAGTAGCAGCAATCCTAACAACCAAGTTGATTTTGCAATTAATATAGTTGACTATCATTTAATGCTTTAACAGACATTTGAAATATAATCATTATTGTACACAAGTAATAACAAAATTTCAAATCAAATAACTAACTAAGTCGGATCCACTGCGCATGTAGTCGACTTAGACACTTCAACTCAATTTGAAAATCTTTTCAATGCAAAATCACACACAGCACTGCTTTTGGAAACCTATGCAAAGACACGAGTTTTAATCGACTCTCTTCATAATGAAGTCGACTTAAAACTTGCAGATTTGCCACAAATTTTAAGTTCATCAAAGTGCATGCGGTTTTCCTTGTCATAAACATATGTAATGTAATCATAAGGATGTATCAAGTATCAAATCATTGAATATGCATACATATATCAGAAATAACACAAAACATGTTCATTAAGATATCAATCATAATAAGGAGTAGAACATGTAACACATAACAATACATATGTTATTAATAATGTGTTTGCATCATAAAAAACCAAAGCAACTAGAGCACTATGATATTAAGGTTTAGCTAAACTGGTGCTTCCCTTATCAACAATCTCAATTATCTCCCCCTTTTTTGATGATGCACAACCATGATTAATAAGCAACCATTTTTGTACCAAACAGCACATATAATCAGTTAAATAATCGCTAGAATCAGAGCTACTATAAGCAATCAATAAGAACAAGTGACTAAATGATTTTTTCTTCAATGTATCAGAGCAAATAAAAGATTATTTCAGCAAATTTCAGCACAAAACATTTACTCTGAATAACCAGTATCAAGCAATCACATATCGAAGCAAATAAGTAGATAATCAATCAAACTTTTCAACCATTTCTCCCCCTTTTAGATATGAATATGATGATAGAATGAAGTAATAGAGATGCATCAATGTAAACAGTGTAAACAAATCAATCATTCAAAGATGCCCCCCTATCACAGATATTCACATGAGATAGATAAATTCCCCCTAAAGTGTAGGCATGTGAAAAAATCTATGCAAACTTGTAATGCTCCCATTCTCATTATGCATATTATAAAATCAAGTTCAGATGCACAATGCAGTTTCTCAAATATCAGAGCATATAATCAGTTTGTATCAAAGTTGTATCAGAGTTATGATTGCAAACAATTCAATCACGCAAAGATATAATTATCAACAATCTCACAATATATTCTCATTGCAAAACAGTCATATAAGAACAGAGATATATTGAAGACAACTGATATAGAATGATCAAACAACTTAATAACCAAATTCCAATAAATGGAATTTAACCCCCTGTAAATGGTAAGTCGATTGAATCATTTGTCAAATCGAATTCATTGTTTTTCCAAACAGTTGTGATCCAAGCAGTAAGCTCCAAAGCAATGTTTCCTGCAAAACCTTTCACAGTCTCTTGTAGACCAAGCAATTTAGAATCATAGTAATGCAAGAAATTATTCAGATAAGAAGTGAGTATGAAAAACAATTAATGTAACAGTGAGTCTGTGCATAATCAACTTCAATAATCACTCAGTCGATTTTAATATTCATCCAAGCAGATTTAATCAAGTGATTTAAAGAAAATGAATTTGAATAAAAAACAACTGATTTCATTACTTGTTCCAAAAAAAATATTATAATGATGGACCAAGAACAAGACAAACATAATGGTAGTCTAAGCCATTATCAAAAGAAAACAATAGACTAAGGACACAGACACAAATCAAAAGATCAGCAAAAGACTTAAGACACAGGACACATTTGTACAAGGATAGTCAGAATTCCTATGTCCCTAAGCTAAGTCAGAAGGATTCCACTGAATCCTCTTCAGAAGAGCTTTTTGCCTTTAGCCGCTGATTAGCAATACGCTTTTGTGCAAGATTATCATATTTGTCATGCAGAATTCTTATTTGTTCGGCTGCATATCTTTCAAAATTAGATTCAGGAAAGAAATTCGTTCGATCCATTATTGCAGTAGGTGTGCTTCCTGTACTGTGCTCTGAATAGTTTTCACCCATGAATCCCCATCCATTCATGATTTTCACTAATCCAAGAGACATGATTGAGTCTTTTTCAAAGACGTTTAAAGAGATCCAGAAACATTTTTCTTCATTCCTAATATCAACACCTTGAAGTACCAATACTTTGCTTATGAAACTTACATATGGCATATATAAAGATCTCTTTAGTGCCGCACCCTTCATGTGATCTTTCACAACTTGCAGGCAATTTGTAGGAATGTTATTTCTGATTTCCTGAAGTAGATAAATGTCTTTAGTGGTCATTCTATCTTTTTTGATTCTCCCAAGTAAAATTATTTTTTCCAGAAGATGAGCAATTATCTTCTCTTCTTTAGTAATCCCTCATGCGCAAATACACTTTCTGTTGAGTACATGCCAGGAAATGTCAGTCATTCTCTGTATACCCTTTTCTTGTTCAGCAAGGTATTTATTTCAGTAATGGGTAGGTGTCAAGAAGCGCCCTCAGATGGTAAGTTTTTTATAATATTCCAGATAAAATCATCAATATGAATATCAACACCCTTTACCTTGGAGTGTATGTCATCGTCCACCACCTTCAGATTATGGTAGAACACTTTGACAAGATAAGGATACCAGTATCCTTTCATTTGTACGAAGATAGACAGCCCTTGCCTCTCTAACCAGTTTGGAAACATGAACCCTTCTTTCTCAAACAGATTCAGATTGATGTTCATGGGATTTGAAATGATTTTGGAGTGGCTTTGATGAATCTCTCTCTATTCTCTTCATTGCTAATCCATCTCATTGGATTAGAACTTCTAATAGTGATGATCTCTTTTCCTTTGTTTCCATCGATAGTATGACTGGTGGAAGCCATGAAGAATGAATTTCTTTGGAAACCTTCTTTCTCAGTCTAGGATTCTTGGAATTTGACAAGACATTAATGCTTGAACACACCACACAACTTAAGACGACACATATAAAAAGGCGTGAAAGACCAAACCCAAAAAAAATGACCCATTTTAAATTTTCAAATTTGAGAAACCCAAAACAGAGGCACGTAGTCGATTTGAATAAAAACAAAGTTGACTGCTGTATAACAGAGTTTTCAAAAAATAGAGACATACATACAGACACACATATTCGACTAAGCTCTTAATCGAGTCGACTTTAATTCGTAAAATTTTATTTTCACACAATTCATTTAGACAATCAAGCATACAATCAAACAAACAATCATATATCAAGCAATCAATCATTTCATGCATGATACAGTAAGATAAGGCATGTTACCAGTTGTATACACTCAAGATGTTTGATATAGCTATGTCAATTCATCCTTGAGTTCTCACTGCACCTGTTTCAAATCCTTCAAAATAGTTCAAGTTTTTTATGCAAGTACCCATTTGAATTTGGGTCCTTGATTTTCAGTTGAATGTTCCTTAGGTTTCCACACGTATAAGCCTTTAGGAACTCCAACTCTTATTTAATAACAATTTCTAACAATATGACCAATACTATTGTAGTAAAAGCAAGCATGTTTAATAGGTTTGGTTAAATCATAAAATTTCTTTGTATTGGTTCTATTAGATTGAGCTTTATAACCAATTCCTTGTCTATAAATTGCTCTACCAGAAGACTTTAATACAACATTCAGATTATTTCTACCCTGTGTAAATTTGGATAGTGTGTTAGTCAAGTAATTTATTTTTTCCACATGAGCAGGGCATTTATCACATTCTTTTTCAACTGTAATAGTTTCGGTTTTAACCATTTTAGCATACAATAAAGCTTCATCTAACTCTTTCTGTAATTTCTCATTATCAATGACAATATTATTAATTCTATACTCATAATCTTTTCTTTCAGAGTTAAGTTGATTGAACTTATATTGAAGTCACATTGCTTCAGCATGAATATCCTTGAATGCATCTATCAGTAGGTCATACTTCACTTCTATCGGCTCATTCTCAAAATCTATATCACTGTCATAATCAGCCAATGATGCTTCAGCCATGTAGCAGATGTTTGATTCCTCTTCATGATCAACATCTTCATCACTTGATGTATCAGAATCATTGTTTTCCCAAGCAATGTAAGCTCCTTTCTGCTTTCTATTCTTGTCCTGGGGAAACTTTTTGCTGGCTTTCTGCTTTGGCTTGAGGTCTGGACAATCTGGTTTGATGTGTCCCTCTTTGCCGCATTAATAGCATTGTATAACATTTTACCTGTAAGCTTTCTTGGCTTTGTTGTGACCTGCATGGTTAGTAAGTTGACTATTATTTTTGATAAGTCGATTAAATTTCCTTACCATCATGGTAATCAATTCACTGTTGTCCATCTCTACATCTGAATCATCCTCGGAATTTTAGGCTTTCTTGCTCGTTGCTTTTAGTGCAATGGACTTCTTCTCTTCAATCTCTTCTTCATCCTTCAATCTTCCAAGTTCTAACTCATGTTCGCTTAACTTGACGAACAAGGTAGCCATATTCATGCTTGTTAGATCTTTGGACTCAGAGATTGCAGTGACTTTGGGTTGCCAGTTTCTATTCAAAATTTTCAGAATCTTGATATTGATTTCTTCCTTGTCAAAGACTTTGCCAAGAGCCATAAGGTGGTTTACTATATGAGTGAACCTTTTCTGGACTTTATAGATTGTTTCACCAGACTTCATCCTGAAAAGCTCATACTCTTGAATCAAAGAATTCTTCCTTGCTCTCTTGACTTCATCAGTGCCCTCATAAGTGACTTCCAAGACATCCGACATCTCCATGGCAGATTTGCATTGAGATATCCTGAAAAATTCATCAACAGTTAGTGCAGAGGCAATGATATTTCTAGCTTTGACATCATATTGTGCTTTCCTATTCTCTTCTTGAGACCACTCAGAAAAGTTTTTCAAAAAAAAAATTCCATCAACCATTTGAGTTGGCTCAAAAGGACTATTCAAAGTTGCATCCAAAATTCTTCTATCCACGGATTCAAGAAATATTTCCATTCTAATTTTCCAAAAAGGATAATTTTCACCCGCAAACAGTGGTGGTCTATTTATAGATGCATCTTTACCAAAGGTTTGATAACTGGAAGCCATTTACAGGAATATAGTTGATTCAATGAAAACAAAAGTCGATTAGTTTTTCAAATATCTTATGAAAACCAGCTCTAGTGCCAATTGTTGAAAAACAGGTTCGCTCAGTTTCAACACCAAGAGGGGGGTGAATTGGTGAGGTTTAAAAATCAGAGTATTTTCAAATCTTTTTCGCAAACTATAAACCTTTACACAATTTCTTGAATCGCAAGGAATGAAAAGTTTCAGTGCAGCGGAATTACAAAGTTTACTACGTAAACAATTAAGTCGACTGAATGTAAAAGTGTAAGGATGGAGAAATCAAACGCAGGTTTTTACACTGGTTCGACCTCAATGCCTACATCCAGTGTCTTTCCACAATCCGAAAGCAAATGCACTATAATGGTCAAGGTTTTTACAACAAGGCTTTTATACAGACCTCCACATAAAAAATATAAAACACCTATCTAACCCTCTAACCAATATCTAGGTAGCAACACAAAGATCTGCAGCAAGATATCCCCTCTTCTACAATCTTCAACCTACTTTGAACAATCCTCAAAGTTTCCAGACTCCACGAGTCTACCTCCTGTAATCCCAACAGGATAACAAACAATCTTTCCACAGATTGACAGTAATCTTGATCAGTTGAAGAACACCACAGTGTGCAGAATGTGATCAACCAAAAAGCACAAAATCTTCTCCTTCAGAACCTCTTCAAAGAAAGATCACCACGGTCTTCTTTATGAATTCTTGGAGCACTTAATCACAGAAATTCAATATGAAAACAGCAAATGAAAATGTCAGTTCATCCAAAGTCATGTAATCAACAAAGTCATGTCTATTTATAGTTTTCTATAAATCATACACTCCTGTAGTCGACTCTACTAATAATAAAGTCAACTGTCATTGATAGTTATAACAGTTAAGCAAATTAGCAACGATCCTAACAACCAAGTTGATTTTGCAATTAATACAGTTGACTATCATTTAATGCTTTAACGGACATT
>JAFNIE010000822.1:0-23834 GCA_027742785.1 Vigna reflexopilosa | reverse complement strand
TTTTGTATTTTATAGTTATATATAATTAGTTTTTGTTTTAATGTTTTTGTATAATATATATTTTTTATATATGATTTTTTGTATTCTTTAACAATTTTATAATTATATAAAAAATTATTTATTAGTTTAATTATATGAAATATATAATTTTATTATATTAATATTTTTGTAATTAAAACAAATGGATGTGGTAGAGTTAGAGGTGGGAATTTGAAAAAAGAGTCAAGGAAAGTTAAGAGGTGGAACTAAGTGAAAAATAAAAATGGGTAGAAAGATGGGGTTTGAGTTTAAAGTAAATAAATAAGATTAAAAGTAAAAAAAGTTATTTTTGTAATTAATATTTTTTTGCAGGGTTGAAGAGGTGGAGGGAGAAGTGGTGGAGGCAGCAGCACCAACCCTTTTTAGTATACCTTTGATGGGTTGGGCTTGCAGAAGCTGAATAAAGCTTGGCATTGGAGTTGGGCTGAAGCCCTTTTGGTGGTTCAATGAAACGCAGTTTCATACTGCGTTGAGGCAAAGCTGACGGGGTCTTCTATTCCCCTTTTCATTTGGACAAAATATCGTGCAAGGGTTTTCACCCAATTCTCTCTACCCTCGAGCTAGGGTTCATCAAGCGCAGTGAGAAGAAAGATGCAGAGCAGCGACGCGAGCTCTATGGGTCACATAGGAAGACAACCCAGAAGGATGATCGGCCCATAAATGTGATTAGAGAAGTGCGAAGCTCGAACGGATGAAGTTTCAGAGTTCGTTGGAGGACATTCAAGAAGCGAGTCAGTTTTTACTTCCTCCCCTTTTCCCCCTTTTCTTTCTTTTTTTGCTTTGGATTTTTCCCTATAAAAAAGGAAGTTTTGTAATGAATAGATACGTGCATTGGGTGACAGACAGTACACGTAGATAGTGGTGGGTGACAGACATCAGGGTTTACATTGCGATTCAATTTTCATTCTCTTGCTTTAGTTTTAGACTTTAAAGTTTTCGTAGAAAGTAGAAACTTTGATCTCTTCATTGGAGTTTTTGGATCATTTCATTGGGTGACGGACAGTGGATTTCTGAGGACTCTGGTATATTGTAATTTTGATTTCAGCTTTCAATATAAAGTTTATGTTTTGAGTTGTTTCAGTTTACATTCTTGATTGTCCTTAATTCAATTTTCTATTCTGCCATTTTAATTTTCCAGCCCCTTTACTTTGTTAATTCTGCGTTTTAGTTTGATTACATTGTCAATTTACATTTCCTGAATTTAGTTTGGTTTCGTTTAATGTTCTTGCATCCTTTATGTTCCTAGTTTTCATTTTTTCTTTTATGTTCATTTTATATTCTGAAATTGATCATTGTTCATTAGCTATGTTTCTTTTTACCCTTGTTGGACGTTGTAGTATAGGTTAGTCTAGGTTTTAATTTTGGGTCAGTTGCCTTGGGTAATATTCTTAGTCTAGGTAATCTGTTTAGAGGATTATAGTGTAAGGGAGAGTGCAGTTGCAGGCAATTGGTTTAAATTGATATTTGAAAGGAACTATGCATATTATAGGTATTTGATTCAGGTGCCTTAGGACCCCAAAGAGGGCCTAACTTTTCAATTCTAACTTAATCTCCTTAATGGAACTTCTATTTCTTCGAACTTACTTTCCTTATCATGTAATTTTGATTCATGTTGTAAGTTAATATGTCCTAATTCTCAACTTTTACCCTGGTTGTTCTGGCTTTGTCTTTCAAGTTTAGTAATCCTATAAATTTTCATTATTGATATTGGAAGTATATAATGGAAAGAAATATTTCGTAATTTTAATTAATTCAAAATCTACAAATTCTTTGGTCTTGATCATGGACCGTTCATTGATAACTTTCTAATTCTTGTTCCAATTTACGTTTCTGCCCATTTTAAATTTTCAGTTTTGTTACTTTTAGATTTTTCTTTGATACATGAATTCTGATGTTGCTTTTGGATTTTTATTTCTTCTCCTTTATGATCTCACCGTCTGTTATTGATATTTTTTGATTAGGAATAGCATTTTAGTGATCTTGTTAGAATTGGTTTTAGTTTTCTGTTTTTGTTCTTGAAGTAAATTTGTTTTTGCTTTATTTCCTTTTACATTTCCATTTATGATTTCAATTTAGGAGTAGTGTTAATATGAATCTTGAATGTTTGTGGTTTTGTCCATTAGCAGTAGTAAACATCATTGCCCATTTTAAAGTTCATTTTGTGTTGATCTGTCTCGATGGTTAAAAGTGGTTTAGGTAGCTGATTTCTTTACTTTTCAAGATGTCTTCTTGAGATCATGGATTGCCTTAAGGAATCAAGTTTAATTCAATAACCAACCTGTATATGACCTTTACTTCCTCTTTTATCTCAATTCTTTTCTGATATGTGATTAGGATTAGAATTTAATTCTGTTTTCTTTGATTGATGTCAGATTCCCTTATCTTCTTTTATTTTTCCATTTACAATTACAATTTTAGTTCCTGAAATTACATTCAATTCTATGTTTGTCATTCGTTTAGGTGAATATCCAATTGGTATTTGTTGCTGTTACTTGTTGAGCAAATAGGGTTCTGATTTTAGGCTCTGTTATAATGTTCATTAGCTTATATTCTATGATTTGCATTAATGTATCATATTAGGATAAGTTTCATGCATTACTTTTTCTTTTCGTTCATGCATTCACTAATTAGTCTTAGTTATACATATACGGACTAATGGTTAATCTTCTTCTTTTAATTCATTTTATTTCATTTCCCCCACCTTGTTTTAGTAAATAATAATTAGGACTTAATTCTACAATTCTAAACTTAACAAGGACCGAGTCCTTGGATTGATCCCGAGGTTTTCCCTTTTATTACATTAGTGGGGAAACTTAGGTTTTGAAGCGAGTTTAACATTCATCCAAATAAGAAAGGTATGTGTTGGCATCTAACTGTGTTCTGATTTCCATTTCCAATTATTTTTAATCAATGTGAAAGTATTATAACTTGTTACTCATGATCCTAGTGACACTTTTTTTGTGTTTGACACTATAATGGTCATGTCACCATATCATTGGTCTCAGCTCTCCCTTTGGTCATAACCCAACATTAGCTAGCAAGTTCATAGATAAGGCCTTTGGGTTTAAACCAAAGCTCCTAAATCTTATAGTAGCACCAAAGATACAGAGGTAAGACCCTTTCTCAATGGCAATGTTTTCTTTGTATATTATCTGGATTGTACACACAAATAGTTATTTTTTTTTGCTCTTGAGATAATAAGTTGGTGTTTTTTTATGCTTTGTATTTGGCATCCACCTCTCTTTGTTGGTAGGGGAATGCACGAGGGCACGTTTTCCCTTTTCAAGTGAGAATCTAGTTTGAGAAGTTCCTCTCAATTGTGAATAGTATTATTTTCCTAGGAATCTAATCGTAACGTATATTGTTTATATAGTCAATATAGTCAGGTACGCAAGGTTTTGGGTTCTCCTTGTAGTGCTGTATCAGAGGTGCCAAAAGAGCTTAAATGATTCTAAGCTGAAAGAACTAAAAAATGAAGTAGATTCTCTAAAAATATAAAAGGTTTGCAAAAATATGTAGAGTAGATCAATTATAATTATGTACTTTTTTTTTCCTTTACATAGATATCCTTTCTATATTGCTTCTTTAATATTATTTTCATTTAAATCGTAGATTGCAATAAGACTTTTCATCTTCCCTCAACCCTGCAAGTTGGTATCAAGATTTTTTTTCTAATGATGTACAACGTCTTTTCGAAGCAACCCAAAGAGCAACTTCTCTCAAACAAGTCAACCATGATATGGTTTCCCATATAGCAAAAGCTCGGGCTGCTGTAGAAGAGTTAAAGAACTTCTTTGTAGCTGATTCATTAGAGAATATCAACAAAAAGCATAACAAGTTTTACATGGTCCTTATTTTGAAAAGTTTACACTTTGATTTTGATCATGTATGTGATCAAGTGTTAGCTGGTGATCAAATCCCGTCGATGGATGGCTTAGTTACTCGGCTTCTTCGAGTATCTACATTGGTAAAAGACGAGAATTTAAGTGATGCTATTGAAACATCAACAATGGTGACACCACGGGGAAGAGGAGGATGTAGGAGCAACTGAGGAGGATGTGGTGGTCGAAGTGGATGTCCTCAATGCTCATATTGTAAGAGAACGGGTCATACCCAAGATAAATGTTATTCCTTGCATGGCTTTCCAGATAAAGTTGCTCATGTGGCTAAATTTGATAATTCAGAATCTAGAATTTTTGATGAAGAGTACCAAGAGTTTTTGAGGTACAAGTCTGAAAAATCTTCTAATCTTGGCCAATCCTCCTCAATGTCAAACGTGTCAACTGCCTACATCTCTCAATATGTGGAAGGTCATAGTCCGTGGATTCTTGACTCAGGTGCCTCAGATGATATCTTTGGTAACATCCCTTCATTTTCTTCCATGTCCTCTCCGAAAACTCCTCATTTCATTACTGTTGCCAATGGATCCAAAGTTGCATCTCAAGGGATTGGCAAAGTTTCCCTATCTCCTTCACTAAAATTGAATTCTGTTTTGTATATTCCTCACTGTCTTTACAATTTAATTTTTGAGTCAATTGACTTGTTCCTTGAATTGTTCTGTAACCTTTTTTGCTAATTCCTTTGTTATACAGGAACATGGTACGGGTCGTCTGATTGGAGAAGGACACGAGTCACAAGGACTTTATTTCTTAACTCCTCAGGTTCCTGTTTTGTAACTTCATCCCCAAAACTTTTACATGATCGGTTGGGCCACCCAAGCTTATCCAAGTTGAAGATGATGGTTCCAAGTCTCAAACAAATTCAAGTCTTAGATTGTGAGTCTTGCCAGTTAGGAAAACATGTTAGATCTTCCTATCCTAAAAAGTCTGAGACGCGATGTAATTTTGCCTTTTCAACTATTCACTTTGATGTAACCTTAATTGATGACTTTTCTCGATGTACTTGGGTTTATTTAATGAAAGAGAGATCTGAACTTTTGGCAATATTTGTGTCTTTTTAATAAAATTAAGAACCAATTTGGGAAGACAAATAAATCCTCAGAAGTGATAATGCTAAGGAATACTTTTCTGCAACATTTTCTCATTCTTATCTTCCCAAGGAATTTTACACCTGTCAACATGTCCCTACACTCCACAACAAAATGGCATTGTAGAGAGAAAGAATAGAAATCTCATTGAAACTGCACGCACCCTGATGTTGAATACTAATGTTCCTGTTTATCATTGGAGTGATGTAGTCCTTACTGCCTGTTTTCTGATCAATAGGATGCCTTCTTCCTCTCTTGAGAATAAAGTTCCTCACTCTGTCATTTCTCCAAACGACCCTCTTTACCATGTCTCTCCTTGTATATTTGGGTGTACTTGTTTTGTTCATAATGTTTCTCCAGGTCTTGATAAACTCTCTGCAAAAGCTATTAAGTGTGTCTTTGTGGGATACTCTTGCCTTCAGAAAGGGTATAAATGTTATTCTCCCTCAACCAAGAGGTATTATATGTCTGCTGATGTCACATTCTTTGAGGATACATCTTTTTTCTTGTCCTCCATGGAGAATCGTTCGAATAATTTGCAAGAGGATTCAAGTCAGTCCTCCTAATGTTCACCACAGAACCAATTCTGTTCCTCTGAAAATATCCTCCAGGTACACACAGAACACTTTCCACATCATCAAAATCAGTGCCTTCTTCCATACATAGAGCAAAATGGCACTGCTCACCAGCCCATACAGTATCCAAGAAGTTGTTGATAGAGTCAGGACCATACCTAATAGCGTGGCCTCTAACATAGCCTAGGTAATCCTCAACCGGATAATCACCAATCTTCCTTGCATTGGTGTAGTGATGGAATCCTGCCTCATGTGTTTCTCAGTGTCCTCTTTTTGTAGTTTTTCACATTTTATCGTGCACGTGTTTTAACTTGTAAAGAGCATGGGTTACTATAAATACACAGCTCCTATCTTGTATTGGTACTTTTGAGATTAATGAGAATTGAGTTTTCTGAATTAGAAACTATTCTCTCTTGAAAGTCATAAGCTAGAGAGTCCAAAGACTCCCTCTAGCCACCTTTCAAGCACACTCTCTCACTTCCATTTTTCCTATTCCACGGTGCTTCTCTCTCATCACACAACATCACCATTACTCCAATCCGCTTCAGTGGCGTCAGCACTCCTTAGCCACGCGTCCTCCTTTCTCTTGCACACACCTTCGTCACATTTTCATTGCACTTCATTCTCGCGTCTTCTTCCACCACGAAACACATCTTCATTTCTCACAATTCCACATCTCAGAAACGACACCTTTCATTCTCGCTCTCAAGCTCCTCACTGTAAGTCACATTTCTCATCACAAATTCATATTTCTTCCTTCTATTTTAGCTTTGCTCGTCCCCTGCCAACATCATCCACTAGGGTTTCCATCTTCTCTCATCATTTCCTTCATTTTCACCGATTGTTTTCCCTTTTCTATCGTTTAATCCACTTTCCACTGAGCAATCTAGCTTTCCCACCGTTCAATCTTGAGTTTGAACCGATTAATCGGTTCATTTTGATTTTCCCCTCTTTTCTAGGGTTCGTTCATGATTTTAGGGTTTTCTGCAATCGATTTCGATTCTCTCAGTTTCCTTCTAGTCAGCTCTCAATCTAGAGCTTTGTTTCCATTTCTGTTGCGTATTACTCGTCGGAGGAAGCCTCGAGGTGTCCGAATCGTGCTCGCACAGCTTTTAATGTCATCTTCTCGGGCGCTCGTCCATCAAGTGTCATCAGAGATTTGGTCGTTCATGCGTCAAAGGTAAGTATCTCGGTTCGTCTTTGTTCTGAGTTTTCTTCAATTTCTGAGTTGTTCGGTTTTCTTCTGTTCTTGCGTTGTTTCGCGTCTCTGTTCACTTCATCTTGTTTTGTCTCGGTTTGATTTTGATTCTGAGTTTCTGATTCGTGTTTCTGTTTCGCCTTTCTGTTGCGTTTTCTTCAATTTTCGTGTTGTTCATTATCTTCATTGAATGTCTTGTGTTGTTTCTTTCCATTTCCGCGTTATTTCGATTAATATCACGTTATCTGTTTTCCTTGTTTTTGTTAGTTTCGTTTTCTCTATTCGAGTTATTTTTTAGATTCAAATCTATGTGTTTAGGATTCTATATTGTGTTGAGTTGTTCTGTGCCTTTGAATCATTATATTAAGTCTTAGTTCATTTTAATTCGGTGAATCATCTTTGTTTGAGTTTTAATTTCTAAATTCATTTCTGTTTTGTCTATGTCATGTTGATTTGTTTTAATTATCAATTAAATCTGAGTTTAAATGATTCAATTGAGTTTTCGCTTTGAGTAAGATCTGTCCATCATCATAAGCAGTGACATTCAATTGAATGAGCTTGATGCAGACTTCAACAGCAGTTTTAATGTCATTTCATTTATCTAAAGCTGTCTTGAGTTTTTGATACTGACCATTACATGTAATTGTATTGCACTTTTGAAATTCTGTGAGCTGAAAGTTGAATCTGCTTGTGGATAGCAAATGCACACCAATTAAGCTATGAAATGTTGCATTGAGCTTGGGTGCAAGATGCTTACAGCAACATCAGTCTCTATTTTGGCCAGCTACACCGAACTGGTTTTACTTTGTAGAGTTTGTGAGTCACTCATACTTGGTTTTAAATTCTTTGCCACGTTCTGATTCAATTTTTTTCTAGTGTTGTCTTTGTTTCGTTTGCATCTATTGTGGTATATGAATCTGCAGAATTGCATTAAAACTGTTTACAACAGTGATTGAATTTAGTTTGAACTTCTGAGTTTGTGATCCATAGTGTGGATTCACTGTTTTCACTTTGCTATCAATTCTGCAATTGAGAATAAATTTTTGTTCACTTAAGGAAGCCTAAACTAGTGATATTGAAACTATTATTGTGGCTCAGAGTGATTAGCCTCTTGTTTTCCTTTGGATATTTTTTTTTGAGTTGAATCATTTGTTTCTATCATGACTCATATCTTGTGAAGTTGAATTGAAATAGAGTCAAATTATATGTTGTGAATTGTAGCAAAAGAAAGTGAAAGTATAAAAGCATGAGTTCTTGTGATTTGAAAAAAGAAAAAGCAATTAGAAAAGAAGTATTGATTAAACCACATAAAGAGTCAAGTGACAAGTGCAATTCACAACACAGTTTCACTCTTAATGTTTCTCTTATTTTTCTGGTTCATCATATAATTGGATTGGAGTGAACATTTTAGAGCAATTGGCAATGCATTATTATATTTCAGTTGCAAATTTGTTTGGTCATGTATGATTCAACTTGTTGTGATTTTCTTGTGTTTTTAATTTGTTTCTAGTTCTATTCCTTAGGCTCTATTTGTTGTGCGTACCTTTATTAACTAGCCTTGTTTCTTGTTTGTCAATTGTTGGCTGTCTTGGTTTTGTCTTTCACGTGTGAACTCTGATTTGTTGTTCTTAATTTGAGGTTTAATTGCTTTATTCATCTGATCTAGAGTTGTCTTAAGCAATAGATATGTTGTGCTGTCATTGTTTTGTGGTTGTCCTGTTCTGTTCTGCATATCACTTTGCCTTAGCCTAGCCATTCTTATTTGAGAAATTGTTACACTCTGGTTTCTAGAATCTGAAAGAAGGTTTGTGTGCTTAGTAGTATCTTAGGTGGTGGTGGTCTGAAAGACTTTCCAGCTTTGTACTGCCAAGGGAGAATCTCCCTTCCAAACCTTTCCATTTTGAGTGCTTTAAGCTTTCAAAGAGAAGCCTGAGTGTAGTGAGTTTAGTGTGGCTAACTTGGCCTAATTCCTTGGCACTTTGAAATAGAGAATTCATTGTTTAATCTAACTGTTTGTGATTGTTCATTATGCAGGGAAAAGGAGTTTGAGTGATCAAACTAGAGCAATTGTGATTGTTTTCATTTTAATCTGCTCTTGCATTCATTTTAGATTATAAACTGCTTGCTGAAATCATTGAGATATTAAATGCTCTGAATGTGATTACTGATTTCATGGTTTGATTACAATTGTTGAAATCTGTTGAGTCCTGATTAGCACCATCACTCTTTCTTTGTTGAGATTTTTTTTCCAAATGCATATAGAAAATATTTTCCTGGTATTAATCACATGCAGATTTCAGTTTTGTTCAAATTGATTGATTGCATACCCTTGCATGACACCTAGTTAGTTGTTCATGGACTGATTTATGCATGAATTGATTTGCTTGGAGCAATTAGGCTTGTGCATGAACTTGTTTTAACTGCCAAAGCATCATTCAATTTTAAGAAGTGACTAAAGCACTTAATTTCCAATTCTGACTTCCTGGTTGAATTAAGCACATCATTCTTTTTACCCATTGGATTTAACAGATTTTTAAATTAGAATTTAATGGTTGTTTAAATCAGTTTAGTTCAACTTTGAATTACACCCATTGCATCTGGTTAATGTCCATTCCTATTTGTATTTACTGGATTTGGGTTTGATTTTGTATGCAGAAATGAACCAGTGCAGGGTGTCCAATAGAAGTTGAGATTAGTTTAGAATGAGCATGAGTATAGCTTGAGCAACCAGTAGCAGCCATCTGAACTGAAGGTAGTTTCTTTTATCCCAAATTGCTTTTGATATCCTTAAATTGTTTTGTATGGCCTGCAATCGTTGGGATTAGAATTGTTTACTCTGCTAATTTAGTTGGAATTGTTTGTGCAGTATAAGTTGAGACCATTAATTGAGCAGGAGCAGAATCTTAGTGGAAAGCTTGGAAAGCTTGTGCAGCCAAGAGAAAGGGAAGTTATTACTACCCTATATCCTCTTTTGCAATCTGTTTTAACCAAGTGAATACTCATGGCAGCTTTGTGATTTGTGATTGTAGGATTATATTGGCCAGGAGATTCAAGAGAATTGATTCCAGCAGCAACAAAGCTGAATGAAGTGGACCAGGACCATAGCAGCCTAGCATATTTGTTTTCTTTTGTAATTGTTTTCTTCAATTTGTTTGTAATAGGCTTGTGTTAGCCTACTGTTAGCCTTAGCTTGTTTTGTAAAAAGGTCTTTTATAAAGTCCAAGTGGTTTGGAGAAGTCCTTGGTGCTCTTTCAAACTCTTGGCAACTTTACTTGCTTTACTTTTAGCATAGCTAGACTGGTGAGTGTGTCTTGTTAGCCAAAGCTACAAGCCTCACCATAGGAGTAGACTTTAATATTGATTTGCTTTGTGTTTCACGTTTAGGGGTGATTTAGGCTAAAAGGGATTAAACTCTAAGCCTTATCACATTAGAGTCCCAGAGTCTAGTTTTTTAATTGTGCTTAATTGTTTGTGATGGTTTGTGAGTTGTGTTCTTTGATTTTAAAGGTGATTTTGTTTAAAGGGTAACTAGTAGTAACCTAAGACATTTTTGGCAAGGTAAGACTTGGTACTTAAGCAGTCTTCATGACTCGCCTCTCTTACCTGGGACTTGTCTAAGTGTGAATCTTGTATACCTTTCACACAAAGAAAACTTTTAAAAACAAAGATGTCTTCTTGTAGTTCATATAGGTCTTCTATGTTAGATAATGTTGATGAAATGTTTAAACAAGCTAGGAATCTTCCATCCTTTGATAAAGACATAGGTGCATTAACATACCTAGCTTGGGAAAAAGAAATTGATAAAATAAATCCTTGGTTTTATGGAGAGAGTGAATATTATGTCCTTAGCATATATCTCTCTATGTTAGAAGAGCATGCAAGTGAGTGGTGGGATGAAAGACAATATCATGTTAGGAAAGATAAAAAGTCTCGTATTCGTGATTTGTATGATTTAAAAGCTTGCATGAGAAGAAAGTTTGTTCCTTCAAACATTAAAAGAACCTAAAATTAATTAGAGATTGCATTGATTATGGAAATTATTTCTTAAGAGTTTAAATGATCATGGGTTTCTTTGTAGAGAATTAGAATTTGGGGCAAGACTTAAAGAGATCAAGGATAAGAAAAGAGAAAGAGAGATTGAGAGAAAAGAAAAGGAAGAAAGGAAAGAAGAGAAGAGAGAGAGAAGAAAACGAGAAAAGAGAAGAGAGAAGAAGAGAGGAATTAAGAAGAGAAGAAGAGAAAAAGAAGAGAGGAATTAAGAAGAGAAGAAGAGAGAAGAAGGGAAGAAGAAAAGGAAGACGGAGAAGAAGAGAAAAGAAAAGAAGAAGAAAGAAAAGAAAAAGAGAGAAAAGAAGAAAAGAGAGAAAGGCAAGAAAGAGAGCAGAAAGAAAAGGAGAAATTGTTGTTGATGACAAATTCTATTCTTTCCAAGACTATAGAACCTAAAAGGGAAGGTTTCCAAATCCTTACTTCTTTTCCAATCATGGTTTATTCTTCAAATATGGACTTCTTTTTCAAACAAATTGTCATCTCATATTCTATGCAAACTTTTTCAAAATATGAGAACTCAAATCTTGAATTATTCTTATCTTTTAGGAAAGAAATAACTCAAGACAAAAGTGAATTTGGACTTCTAGAATTTCCAAATGGGATAAAACAGAATATTAGAAGTCCTTATTTCCTTGATTTTATAGAAAAATTCTTTCTTGGATTGATATTAATTGAAAATATATTTGATGTTTATTGCAGATTTGTGTTTGATCCAGGAGGAAGAAAAAGTGGATATAAAAGAATAAGGGCACTCCAAGATGGCCATGCTCCCAAAGATTGTGTGGAGCTTCTTCATAAGGCGATTGCCAGATTTGAGGACAAATCTTTTTTTTAAGAGGGAGGGTATGATGGAATCCTGCCTGATGTGTTTCTCAGTGTCCACTTTTTGCAGTTTTTCACATTTTATTGTGCACGTGTTTTAACTTGTAAAGAGCATGGGTTACTATAAATACCCAGCTCCTCTCTTGTATTGGTACTTTTGAGATTAACGAGAATTGAGTTTTCTGAATCAGAAACTATTCTCTCTTGAAAGTCATAAGCTAGAGAGTCCAAAGACTCCCTCTAGCCACCTTCCAAGCACACTCTCTCACTTCCATTTTTCCCATTCCACGGTGCTTCTCTCTCATCACACAACATCACCATTACTCCAATCCGCTTCAGTGGCGTCAGCACTCCTTAGCCACGCGTCCTCCTTTCTCTTGCACACACCTTCGTCACATTTTCATTGCACTTCATTCTCGTGTCTTCTTCCACCACGAAACACATCTTCATTTCTCACAATTCCACATCTCAGAAACGACACCTTTCATTCTCGCTCTCAAGCTCCTCACTGTAAGTCACATTTCTCATCACAAATTCATATTTCTTCCTTCTATTTTAGCTTTGCTCGTCCCCTGATAACATCATCAGCTAAGGTTTCCACCTTCTCTCATCATTTCCTTCATTTTCACCGATTGTTTTCCCTTTTCTATTGTTTAATCCACTTTCCACTGAGCAATCTAGCTTTCCCATCGTTCAATCTTGAGTTTGAAACCGATTAATCGGTTCATTTTTATTTTTCCCTCTTTTCTAGGGTTCATTCATGATTTTAGGGTTTTCTGCAATCGATTTCGATTCTCTTAGTTTCCTTCGAGTCAGCTCTCAATCTAGAGCTTTTTTACATATCCGATGAGTCTTATCTCGTCGAGGAAGGCTCGAGGAGTTCAAATCGTACTCGCACAGCTTCTATCGTCATCTCCTCAGGTACTCGTCCATCGTGTAGAATTCTTTCACCACAGCTATATTGGCTGGTGTAGGGTATGTGGCTAGCTTCCGCCAATCATTTCCTAGCAATTGCTCTCCTAATTGAGGAGCAAAGTTAGGTATCATTCCAACTTTCCTCTCCATAAGGAGCCTCCTATCTTGGACCACCTTAAAATGCTTCTCATGTTTGCGAGATAACAACCAACTAGACTTGGGTTATTCTGGTTCCTTTTCTTTTCTTTTTTATGCCATGGTCTTCACTCTTTTGCCTGAAGAGGATGTCATTCCTACATCAAACACAGATTACAAAACCACAAGACATGTTGTTAAGCATTAGTAAACCAAAAAACAAAACCCTAATTCCATGCTAAACCACCGTTGAGGGTCAAAATCACCCCTCAGCGCCACTAGTGCAGCAATCCAGTATACAATTCAGCAAAAATATAATGTCTGTCAGAGTGCCGCTCAGCGGCAATTTACCCTTGAGCGGTGATTCTGTAGATTTTTGAAAAATGCACTTTTAACCTTTCCTAACTCCACCCACATGCAATTTTCAATCTTCCAGATCAAAATCACTCAGTTCAATCGGTTCAAACATCAATTAATTCTTTAAATCATGCATAGAAATCAAAACCCCTAAAAATTCATGTTTCAACAATCAAATTCATGCTCAAAAACCCTAGAATGACAAATGCTTGACTTACTTGGGTGGAGATGCTAGATGAGTGGAGAATTCTTTCAAACTATGAAGAACAATGATGCTCTCTCCCAACCCCAAACTTAGATGGAAAGCTAGTTAGAAAGTGGGTGGAAGGGAGATTTTCTCAGGAGGGAAGAAAGGAAAATTGTAAAGAACCTTTGTAAAAGTATGTAGGAGTGTGTGTGCAGAGAAGAATCTAAAAATAGAGGCCAAGGCGCGACTTAGGGTATAAAAATACCCCAATGGGCTCGGGTTTCGCTAAGGGGCAACCTAAGCCCATTCTGCAACACTATCGCTCAGCGGCAGTTTGCCGCTTAGCGACACTTTCTTGAAGTGCTTTTCTTCTTCCTAGCTTAACCTAGGTGCCTCCTACACATGCCCCTCACTTGCTCCCTGCAATTAAATTCTCAGATCACTCACGTAAATTCCTATCATGCAACTAAAGCAGAACAAACAAAAATATAATCAATCAACTGGGTTGCCTCCCAGGTAGCGCTTGTTTAACGTCACGAGCCTGACCCAAAATCCACCAACACCCATCAGTAGGTGCAAATCTTTCTTACCAACACCCATCAGTAGGTGTAGCAAACCTAGTATCTTTCAGTAGATACTTAACCACCTAGCATCCTTCACTAGATGCTATACCCAAAAATTTACAGAAGTAATGTCCAAGTTTATAAATATTTACAAAACCAAAATAAAATCAAAAGAAAAATCGTCCTTAAATCACAAGAATGCCTTCCAGCAAGCGCTCTTTTAACGTCATTAGCTTGACCCAATAAAGCTCAAGTTCCTTCTTCATGGGTGATGTTCATATCACACCAACTCATAAACTGCTTCCGGTCCACTTTTCTAACTCTTCTGGAATGTCGAGACTCTATCACTATCATATCATTTTCTTTGTAGTCTTTCACAACCCACAACTTGTTTTTGAATTTCACAGTTTACCAAGTTGGAGTCGTTCTTTCATCCAGTCATCATGGACCTTTCTTCCTTTCCCAATCTTTTTCTTCCTGTACCTGAAACAACAAACAATGTTTACCTTTGACCTTTGGCTTTTCATCTTCAGGGCTAGTCATGAGTACATCTTCATATGCAGCTTTATGACTAGCTTTTTCCTTCTACATCAAACTCTCTTCTTTGAAGACATCTACAACAACTCTTTCTTCTTGGTCTTGGAGCACCACTACACCTTCATCCACATCAATGATGGCTTTGGCCATTTTCATAAACGGTCTTCCGAGAATAATGGGTATCTTTTCACTCTCCATCTCCATCACCACAAAGTCCACCAAGAACTATAATTTGCCCACATAAACTATAACATCCTCTGCTATACCATAGGGATTCTTTGAGGATCCATCTGCCATTACTAAATTAATCTTTATAGGCTTCACATCAAGATCACCAATCTGCTCAAGTAATGAATAAGGCATCAAGTTAACACTTGATCCTAAATCAAGTAAAGCCTTCTTTATCCTTTCTTCCCTATTTTGCATGGAATGGAGAAACCTCCTGGATCTTTTGCTTTTGGAGGGAATGGCTTCTTTTTAACAGCTTTATACTCCTTTGTCTCATTATCTCTACGTCTTTTCTTTGTAGAGACTTCTTCCTCAGGATTTGTATAAACTGCAATGTGCTGTAATATCTCCTTCCAAGCTACATCATTATCCACCATCTTGAATATTTCTGTAAAATCAAATTGTTTCTCATGGTCTGTTGGAAAAGGAATAATACCTTCACTCTTTATCTCTCTTATCTCTTCTCTCTTTTTTCTCTCTTCTTTTTCTTTTTCTCTCTTTTCTCTCTCTTCTTTTTCTTTCTCTCTTTCTAACTCAAATGTTTCAACATTTGCACTCTCCAACACTTTACATTCTTCCCTGGGGTTAACCTTAGTATTAGCCCCAAAAAAATTTTCAGGCCTTTCTTCCAACTGCTTAGTAATCTGACCCATTTGCATCTCCAAGTTCTTAATAACAGCTTCAATGCTCTTTTGAGTAGATGCAGTTGCCTGTATGAATTGCTGAAGAGTTTCTTCCGTCCTTATTGATCTTTCACTAAGTGTAGCTATTTGTTGCCATAAGGTTGGTTGTTGTTGTTGCTTGTTAAACTACCCTGATTGTCCAACTTTCTCACTTTGTCCTTAACCAATACTTGGGTGTGGTTTCCACCCTTGATTAAAATTCCCCTCATGGTATGGAAATTGGTTGGCCATGAAGTTAACATCCTCCAAAGCTTCTGCTGGAAAGGCGCATTGACCATTGATATGGTCACCCCCACATAATTCACACAACGGTGGTTGAACTTGTGCAACAGTCTTTAACTCTTTTGGCAGTTGTGCAAGTGTTTTTGCGAGATTCTCCAATTTTTGAGTTAGTATCTTGTTCTGAGCTAGCAAGGCATCATTGGATTACAACTGTAGAACTCCTTTTTGTTGAATAGGAGCTCCTCTTTCACTGTTCAGCTCATTATCATTAGTATCCATGTTTTCAATTATTTTCGTGGCTTCCTCTGGAGTCTTCCATTTGATATTGCCTCTAGCTGAGGCGTCAAGCATCATCTTTGTTTGTGAACCAAGACCTCCAAGGAAGGTTAGGACTACTT
Source organism: Vigna reflexopilosa (assembly GCA_027742785.1). Lineage (NCBI taxonomy): Eukaryota > Viridiplantae > Streptophyta > Magnoliopsida > Fabales > Fabaceae > Vigna > Vigna reflexopilosa. The sequence continues at coordinate 7,938 of JAFNIE010000822.1, read as the reverse complement.
CTACTTCGTCAAATCCATGCGTGGGAGTCTTTCTTAATAGGCTTTTATATTTATCCCATGCATGACCTAGCGATTCCTTCATGCCTTGCCTGAAAGGCGATATCTCTTGCTTTCCTTTGTTTACCTTGGATTGTGGGAAGTATTTGTTAAGGAACTTTGTCACCACAGCTTCCCACTCTGTGAATCTCCCTTCTGCAAAAGAGTTCAACCAAAGCTTAGTGTTGCCTCCTAATGAGAATGGAAACAGGCTAAGTTTGATTGCTTTGTCAAGCACCCCATTTATCTTCACTGTATTGCAAATCTCATTAAAAGTTGTGAGGTGCTCATATGGGCTTTCGTGAGACAACCCCTTAAATTGGTTACTCTTAACCAGTTGGATTAATGCCGGTTTCACCTCCATATTAGCTCCATTGACCCTCGGTCTTGCTACGCTATTGAAATGCTGAGGGCCAGCTACATTAGTGTAATATGCAAGAGTCCTTCTGACATTATTATTCTCCATTTCCTCAATGCAATGGTAAGAACCTTGTGGTGATGGTTGTAAGAGATCTTCCGGAGGAGGGAAAAGTTCTCTAGATGTACGGATTCTTCTCCTCCGTCTACTCTCGTCTAAGCCTTCAAGAAGAGGTTCTGAGGTTTTCTTGCTTCTAGTTCGAATTGCTTCCTGCATACACAAGAAAACAAGTCCCTAGAAAAATTTGTTAGCACAAAAAGATAGAGAAGAAGATATAAAATCAAAGATAAGAAGATAAAATAAAAACAGAAAAATAAAAACAGAAAAATAAAATAAAATAATAACCGAAAAAAAATAAAAACAGAAAATAAAATCAAATAAAATAAAATTAAAAAATAAAATAAAATAAAATAAAATAAAATAAAAACCGAAAAATAGAAACAGAAATTCAAATTTCAAAATTCAAAATTCAAGTCAAAGATAATCAATAATCACACAAATAAACTAGTTAAACCACGAATCCCCGACAATGGCGCCAAAAACTTGATGACAAATTTATGAACACCGAAAAACGGCGCCAAAAACTTGTTTAACCCTCGACAAGTGTGACCAAATCGTATCAAGTAATAAACTCGGTAAGACCAAGTATCGTTCTCCTAAAGGACTCACGACGTAGTTAGTTATATGATTTGTTGATTATTTAAGACTTGTGAACAAATTCTTGAGGTTTCAAATGCAAAAGACAATAAGTAAACATGTATGCATGAGTTTTGATCAATGGAAAAGAGGAACACAAACACTTGAACGAATTAGATGGATGAGTATGTTGTTGGGGTAATCAATTTCATCTTATCCACTCTAATATACTTTAGGAATTTATCATTCTTTTCATCAATGTTAATGCCACTCTCTAAATCACCTTGCAAGAAAGTCTATCCTTAATTACGAGTTCATACAATTCCTAGCATCCCTAGTAATTAATTCTGAAGCACAGAACCTTAAAGGCAACCAACCCTCATATCCCTATGTCTAGGCAATATGCTATTGGGAGAATTTCCCCGGATCTAGATTTCCCTGTACATTCCCATATCGACAAAACCAATAATCATGACATCGAATGAGTTAAACAATGCATGCGTTGAGCAAAGAGGAAAAACCCTAACTAATGATGAAAGAATGAAAGCTTCACAAGATTACATTGATTCCCCAACAACAATACAAAGTTTAGTTCACCATATTCAAGGTGAAACTAGATGAACAATAATGAAAGAATGAAAGATAGAACCCTAGAAAGATGAGTAAGTAGTCTAAGCATCCAAGATCTTTCTCCAAGGGGTGGAAAAGTGAGTGTTTGCTTCGTCTCCAGCAAAAGATACAAACCCTAGGACGTCCTAAAGCTTATATACTATTCGAAATATTACAGAAAAGTGGGCCTAAGCCCAAAAGACCACCGCTAAGCGGTACCAGCGGTTAGTCAATTCTCCCCTTAGCGGAGCCAACGGGTGTTCTTGAGTGTCGCTCAGCGGTAAACTGGTGTTGAGCGGTACTTATGGCTTCTCTTCTTTTGCACTTTTTGAGTTCTTTTCTGATTCCATCTCTATCCTTCTTCACTTCTTTCACCAAATTCACCTTAAAACCTGCATAAAACACTGAAATCAAGCATAAACCTGTCCAGCTCTCTTATTTCCAAAAATATGAACAAAAGCATGATTTCAAGCTAGTTTCTAAGTGTTAAAGGTTGTTTTTTGTATCAATTTTAAGCATGAAAATAATAGTTTTTCAACTGTTATCAGATGATGACCCTCTAATTGATGATATACAAGCAATTCGAGAAGATCACAATGAGGGAATATACATATGACCAATCCAAATGATTATGTATGAATTTCATGTTTGTGTAAATATTTATGGCTTTTGTTAAATAATATATGTTATTTTATAAGTGTTTTATTAATCTTTCATCTTATTTATTGTGACAGATATATAGCTGAGTCACCTCATTCATCAGGAGATGAAGTCCCTACCACTTCTAGACGGACGAGAGGAGCGACGAGGTTATGACAGCTTATACTTAGAAGAAATGCAGGTGAGAGGACACCTGTCATTATTGACGTGGTCACTAGAGTTGCATCTAGCCCAAATGCAGATGTATTTAGGTCTTACCGTGGAGTAATAGCACGTGATTGTATCTCTATACTTACTCAATCCTTTCACCATGTATTTGAGGCTGATCGGAATCTCATTTGGCAAGATCTATTGGTAAGTTAAACAATATTGCTCCAAATTCTAGATTCATTATATTGATAAATTTGTATTGATATAAGGTTATTACTTTCTTTGTTGTAGATGACATTTGATATGCCAAATGTAGAGAGCTTAAGGCATAAGTGTTTATCTGCAATTGCAGAAAGATTTCGAGGGTTTAAGACAAAATTGAGGTCCAGATATATATTTGGCCAAAAAAGCAATGAAACTCCATGTTCCAAATATTCAGCAATTGACGAAGAAACATGGTGTCAGTTTGTAAAGCTTCGTTCATCCGAGACGTGGCAAGTAAGTGTAGGTAAAATCATTCAATTCATCATTCATAATTCTTTTTTATGATAATTGTTTCATTTTTTCACAAGAAAAAAGGGCAAAAAGCACATGGAATAAGTGCTCAGAATAAAAATCCACACCTACTGTCTCATGGTGGATATAGGAAGCTTAAGGAAAAAATAATGAAGTAGAAGTCAGATAGTAGACTTCCACTTTCTGAGGGTGGTAACCCTGCTCCTCCTTCACCACCATCTCGGCACGAGAAATGGAAGTTAGCCCGTATAAGACCATCACAGTCCTACACTTCCGACTTTGCTAGAGAGATATCTGAAAGAATTGTAAGATGTCATTTTTCATATTTTTACAACATTTTTTTATATATATTACATAGATCTTTCAAATGATTTTGAAGTTGTGTTATGTGACAGGACTCCTTGGTTGAGCAGAGCTCCCAAGGTGAATTCACACAAGAAGGTCGTCATGATATTCTTGCCACAGCTATTGGACGACCTGAGCACCCAGGACGGGTGCGTGGTGTTGGTACTGGCATAGGCACACGACAGTTCTTTGGGTCTTTCCCGCGTCCATATTCATACGAAAAGATGAAGGAGGACATAAGAAAAGAGATGATGCAAGAGATCACAAAGAAGGTTCAGGCAGAGTTGTATGATGAAGTTGCTGAAATGGTTGCGCGCCAGTTCCAGCAGCGTTATGAGGATTATGGAAATCGTCCTCCGTCATCTCCTGTAGCGAAACATGTGCCCCCTACAGGCAAACTTAATGATTTTTGTTTATTAATTTACTTTTTGTATAACCTAACATTTAATTCGACAGGTAGAAGCGGTAAAGGAAGTTGTTCAGCTGCCACTGCCCCATGGGACGACATGGATGACACTTGTCCATGTCAGTCATATATTCTCTCTGATACCGGCCGAGACCATGCTAGTGGCTCGTGGTACAGTTTGAGACAGCCACTATAGTGCATGGTGTACAGCTTGCAGAATATGAGGTCAAGGTCACGGTGGATGAAGTTGTCATACCAGATGTCGTTCTTCCTCTGCCTACAGATGAGTTCTTCACTGTGGAAGAGGCATTTAAGTCCTTTGTCGCTTGGCCTAGACATTTGGTTTGTTATGTATCTGATCCCTCGGTAAACACTCGTACTACATACTTCTCAATTTTAATATTTACTTCTAATTGACGTTATAACATAACCATTTTTTCATGTAACAATAGATACAAGGTCAAGAGGGAAGTCCTACACTAAAGAAGACTCATTTATCTGGGGACGACCCTCTTGGTGCGTTAGACGAGCTTGCTAAAATCATTTCAGATGCGCCAATGAATGTACACTTGGATTCTACTACATTTGGAAGAGAAGCTCAGATCCCATTGTACTTGCATCATCAAGATGTTAGGGAGCTTGCGTCGGGGAGAGAAGAAATTAATCTTACACTCATTCAGCTGTGGATGATGTAAGTTTATGAGAACTTTTTTATATAATTTTTTTTATCAAGTTACTTATACCATGGGTGCTCCTACCAATGTGCCAAGTAAGCTAAATCAAATGAAAACAAACTCCAAAAACCTCCACGTCTCATTGCAATTCACGGCTGGAACAAGCAAAGGCCAATTCTCAAAGTGGAAACATTCCCTGGGTCAAAACAAGCATCTTTTGTGTTGGTCCAAAAGTGGTAAAAATTAAATGAAGTAATTTCCTCTCTCCTACAAACTCCAAACGGTTTTTCTTCAAGAATTATGCATCCAAAAGCTTTCTTCCACTCTTCAATATAGAGAACAACATCAAGAAACCAAAGTTAAAGTTGCAAATGAACACAAGAACAATAAACCCAAACTTCTACTCATCAACCCATCTTCAACACTACCATTTCTTCAAGTTTCTTTGCAAAAACGAAAATAATACTTAGACCATCAATTCTAGTTCTGTCTAGCCTCCATAACATCACCAAGATCTCATCCCAACCTAGTCTCAAGCATCAAAACCGAAAAATGCAAGAAAAGAGTTAAACCCACAACACCCACACATCATCTTAAGCTCTCTTCAACCTAAAACTACATAGAACTTCATTTTTATCATCCAACCATATAGAATGAGATAAAAACCGAGAGGAACAATAGCAAAGGGAGAGGAAAACGAAATATAAAGTTACTCAAACCCAACATCCACCATGGAAATGCAAAGACAAGCTCCAAAACTCAAACTCCAAGCATCAAGAACAAGCAAATGGAAGTGGAAATGAATAGTTTTTCACCACCAATAAGCTAAGACAACCAAGAGTAAATTAAGAGAAGAAGAAAATCTACATCTTGCTCATTGAAATGGCCAAAAACAAGACACCCAAGTCAAGCTCTCCATAAGAGTGTTCATACAAGAAACCCTAAGAGAGAAAAGCTCAAAACATGAAAAAATAAAGTGTGTAAGAGTCTCCTTTGTGTGTTTGGCTAAGGCTCTCTAAAATGCCGAGAGTTTTCTTCCAAATGGGGTCCACAGTCAATTAAAAACCCTAACCAAAAAGGCACATGTCCTACAAATGGGTCTTTTTACAAAATTGCCCCTAAAAGGGTCCAAAACACCTAATTCTAATTAAGGGCTTCTAGAAAACGAAATTACAACTTTAATTAGAATCTAAATGACTAAATGTTGAGCCTTTGAGTGTGTCACGCCATATCCTAATGCTCGAGATGATGTTTCCACAACTTCCCTACAACCAGAAATGCACTTAATCAGCTCAGAAAACCCAAATTAGCACAATTACGAATTTCCAACCAAATTAAGCAGAATTCGGAAAATGGGGAAATAACAGACAATCAAACACAATTCTCTAGTTTATTTAAGTGCAATAAACTAAATATAGTTCAAGAAATAACGACTCATCAATATCCAACATCAGTTTTCAAAATTTATTCATAAATTTAAATATTATAATACCCTTATACTGTATTAAAATAATAACATTTCCCTAGTAAAATTCTTCAGCACCAAAAGAAATCAAAATTTCCTAAACGAATGAATGAATCACATATTGGTAATACTACTCTTATGATTAAATTAGGCACCATTAAACAATGATATCACATACCAAAAACACACATTATCATGCTCAACTTTATTAACAACACTAAAAAAGCATATCTGACACAACACTCATGCTCATGGAATCAATAGAAAACTTAGGTAAAAAAAACAAAGGTTTAACACCCATTACCAGGATTAAAAAAAGTTGTTAAGTCTTCATTCCTTCCCGGCGACGTGGTATGACAAACAACTCTTTCTCTCTACTCGATCATTGTTTTATTATTACTCACCAAAAGAGTTAGGGTTTTCTTTCAATACTCTCACGTTTGTAGTGAGTATCTCCCCTTCCGTTTCTCTTTTTCCTTTTGTTTTTCCTAAAACTTATTTAAATATCTCTATCAAAAAACAGCCTTTTTATTTCCTATTATCACTTAATTTATTTATTTATTTATTTGCCTAAAACATAAGTCCCAAGCCCTTTGATGCGACAGTCGCGGCCCATACAAATTTGATGTGCATTAAAGAATACAGTATAGTGCTAGGAAGTGACTCTCAAGTCGTCTCTCAAGGACCAAATGTGGTTTGAGGCTTAGGTCAGACACGTAGTGGGGGGGTTTTGAAAGTGTTTTTGTGATTAGAAATTGAACTAAATTAAAACTGGAAATTAAATACGACCAAACATAATTGAAAACATTGACAGAAATGAACAAAGCATGAAGACGGAACGATCCTACATATCGAACGGTTCCACATTGAGACCGAACGGTCTCTAAAGCAAGTGAGGAAATTGGAAATGCGGGAAGATAAAGAAGCCGAACAGAACAGCAACATGGAGAACCAAAATAGTAAACTAAAACGGACAGGAAATGAAGACAAATCGAACGACACAATTAGAGACTGAATGGTCTAAACACAGCAAAACCAGAAAAATTGCAGAATTCATCAGATTGAAAACAAAACGCTGGAACAGTAAACACGCAGAACCACGTAATAGCATCTTAATTGAAATGTACCAAATGAACTTAAACATTAAACGCAAAAGTAAAAGCATCAGTAAAAGCAAACCGAGATTGAAACAACACTTGAAAAACAGGATGAAGAGTAAAACGCAATGACAGAATGTAGCGATGCAGAAAATAATGAACGGTAAAATGCAACAGATAATAAAAATAAAAACACTTAATTAAAAATGAAATTCAACAAGGATTCAGCACTTAAAATAAAATGCATGAACAGTGCAGAAATCAGCAATTGCAATCGGAGATGAAATATCTATTAAAAACGCATGACAGTAAAATAAATTCAATGCAAAAGTGCTTTAGAGCTATCCTAAAATTTATGGCTGTGAGCTGTGTGCCTCTTCCTAATGTCTGTATGCTTCCTCCAATGTAAATCATAATCTACTAAAACAATTGCTGGACTTGACGTGACAGCAGCTCACTTAAAATGAAAGCACAAAATGAAATTGTAAACATCCCTGCTGCTGAAAGTAAAATAAACCGAGAGCTCTTTTCCTCCAAAATGAAATCAGTGCTTGTGCCAATATGAGTTACCGTCCTTCTCCATTCCAAGCTGTGACACCACATCACCTAACGTGCTGATCTGCTGCTGTGACCGTGAGAGCACTTCTATCTCTAGCAAAAGTAAATGCAGCAACACTCCAAAGCCATGGAAAGAGAAATGAATCACCACTTCCTTGGAATTCAACTGTAACCCTCCCATTCTAGCACTCGTGCTCCTCTTTTTGGGTGGCGGCTGGAGCACGCTTTTCTCTCTTCTTTCCGTGAATTAGCTACTGGAAGCGTGAAGTACTTGCTGGATGCTGGACCAGGGCTGCTGGGTGCACCGCTGCCTTCCTTTGTGCACCTCCCAAGACGCCGTTGTCCGCATGAATCTAAGCCCGTGTGCT